>JAGDQP010001030.1:123917-134572 GCA_022664845.1 Lepisma saccharinum | reverse complement strand
TATATATATATATATATATATATATATATATATATATATATATATATCACAGCCATATTCAATCCACTAGTGAATGAGACCTCTCCCCGAAGGGAGGAGTTGGTCTACTGCTCCCACGCTGACCAGACGGGTTGGGAGAGGAGAGCCGAAGCTCTCACTCTGATCGCCACTGTATTTATTAACAGCGTCCTCACGATGCTGGGTCAACACCGAAATTTTTGAGCCCCCACCGGGAATCATATATATTTATATATATATATAAAGAAAAGGGTTATTTTTCTTTTAAAAATACAAACGAAACCACATCAGGATTCGATCACGGGTTCTCCGTATTAGCTTTTCGACATGCTACCAATACACCAAATTGGCAATTGGAAATCAGCCGCTTGTCAGTGTTATTTATGGTTAAGGAGTAATGCGCTTGCGCGAGAATGGTCCCGTCTTAATAGGGCTTTGTGTATTGAGACACTACTCGTTTTCAGTGCTAGTTCAGTGTTTGAAGCTTGTTATCGCTGTGTGGTCCGTTTTTGGTTTATTGCTTAGTTCTTACCAATAAGTAAATATTATTTACAGGACGTGCCATTATATGAGCTCTCTGGTACGTGGATAACTTTAGAAGTGAGACAATAATTAAAAAAATATGCTGCATAGTTACAAGCTTAAAAACTGAGTTGGAACTCAAAGTTTTGTCCATTATTGGTTTAATCTGAAAATGGACGAACAAGGTTAACTATTCCCTCTTGTGACTGACTTTAGATACTGATCCAGCATTCCAGTATCGTTAAGTACAGCTGAATGGTAAGGAGTTAACAAAAATGTAAAACCCAAAACATCATTCGGTTATGAATTATGATATTTACACTAAGAACAGATAATTCTGAGATTTATATCGATAATTAGTAGAACAAAAACTATCAATTGTATTACTTGTCTTTTAGAATAATGACGAAAATTTTGTTTTAAAATCAGTATAAGTATAGTCAGGGCAAAATATGGGATATAAGTATGTTTCCAACCTAAGTCGAGTATAAGTAGGTTAGGGTACTTAACCTACCCAGCAGGCCAAATGCCGTCCAAGACGGGGATTTTGGTCGGGCCGTCGTCGGGGCCCCGACTAGCAGTCGGGAAATAGTTGGGGGAAGCTCGGCGCCGACCCATAAGTGGCCTTTGGTCGTCGGGCCATTTTCCGGAAGGTCATCGGTCCACCGACTTGCCGGCTTAGGGGATTTTTCAAAACCCAACGTCTTCCCACCTGTCGGCCCGTCATTCCCTGCCAAATGCGGCCGTCAGGCGAACGTCGCCTGGCTTACTGGTTAATTACTTTATTGTAGATAACAATATCGAAAGAACCCGAAAAATAAATCTGTAGTACAATTACTGATGTTAACATTAGTGCTCGTTCTTCATCTGGTATATTTGGATGTTGATAATGTTATTTTCAACCTAGGTTATGTACACTCAATAGTTATAGTTCATGAGATAATTGCCAAATTCATTTTGCATCCTCAAATCTAGAACGTTCGAGCAATTTGCATGTTGTATTCAATTCACTAGGAGACTAGCCTTCGATTTGATCAGTTAGTAGAATAAGATTAGCTGTGTTTACAATACTGCAACGACGTAGAATCTAAGAAGTTTCATGGTATAATCTTGTTACATGACATGCTTTGTACTGGATACAAGCTTAGGGCTGCTTTTCATGCAAGCGTGCGTTGCTTAGCTTTGCTTGCGATTTGGATGAGTAGCTAATTGAAACACATGTTTTATTGTGTGTTCTACATACAATACATGTTTCAGTTGGCTACTCATCCAAATCGTACGCAAAACAAACAACGAACGCTTTCAAGAAAATCAGATCTTACTTCTTCATCCGTTAAGTACGTAGTTAGTTAATGTTCAAATTTCGTAACAGTGAACTTCTTTAACAGTGCTGACTGTACTTTCGAGATGAAAAGTACGTCACTGTGATTTTTTATATATTGATTAATCGATATTTCGCAGTATGAAAATATCGTTATCGAAGATAGAAAATCGGTATATATCTAATATCGATTTTCATACCCGCTATTAAATTCCAACAGTTCTTCGATATGAATGACATCCAATTTCGACTTTTTTCCAACGAGCGGCTGTAGCTTCGTTCGGTGAGCGTTGGATTAGTTATTGGAAGGTCCTGGCGACGGGCCCAGTTAACGTCCATCGTGAGTGAGGTTTCTCTAGGATTTGTCATCAGTTACACAAGACAACTGCCGGGACTGTATCTTACAAAGAGGCCCTGGACGACTTCGTTCCAAAGTCTTCTTCTTTATTCTATCCAGTCTTGAGTCAAAGTTACCTAAAGGTCATAAATAAAGTCAGAGTGCAACGAATTTACAATATTAGCTATATTTGATATCCAACAACTTTGCAAAATGAACGATATATTTGATTTTTGAGGATTCATCGAAATGAACAATATTTATCTTTCAACGATTTTTATACGAGTGATGTAGTTCACAATATTCGATTTTAATTCAGAAATCGCACATCTGTGAAAACGGATTATTAATTAATTCAGGTAAATTGAAATGTAAACGTGTATCGTCCAACTAACTAGCTCAGTACATGCAAGAAGATCATCTTCCAGCAGTATGTCTAAACCAGACTGTTATACCCTACTCTACGACAGACAAAAACCTCGGTGTAATGCTAGACGAGCGTCTAGAATGGAAACCACACATCAATGCAATGTGTAAGAAAGCATTCTCGTTCCTACACTCACTCACTAGCTAAGTTAAACATTTTTTTGCCCACCCACATCAAATCAATTCTAGTTAAGTTATTGGTATTCCCTCATCTGGAATATTGCGACGTGATTCTAACCAATCTCAAGGATGAACTAGCCATGCGACTACAGCGCGTACAAAATGCCTGTCTAAGATTTATTTTCCTTCTCAAATACTCAGACTACCTAACTCCCTCCTATAGACAATTGTTAATGCTTAAACTTAATGAAGTACGCAACATACACAAATTAACACTTCTCTTCAAAACACTTCGTCTTCAGGAACGTTCTTACTTCCACGAACGCTTTCAGTCGCTTAGCTACTACCATGATCGTAACACCAGGTCAAGGGAAAGCTAATTCGGTCTCTCATCACTCTCCTATTTTCTTTCCGAATCGTTCACGGTTTTCACCGTCCAAGCTTGGTATGATCTTCCGCCCGAAATACGACAAATGCAGTCAATCTACGTTTAAGAAGTTGGTTACAGACCTACCGAATCAAAATCTTGGTCTTTACACACTTGACGATGAAATAAACACAATAAATTAAATAAAAAAGAAACAAATAAAGAATTAGAGGAATGTAAAGCTCTTTTTAAATGTGCTGATAAATTATCCTTGTGTATTTTATTATTATTATTATTATCGATGTATGTAAATGTGTATGTAATATCAGTCTTATAAATGGTAAACAGGCTTGTGTCTTTTATAAAATGTTAACGTGGAAGTGTATGTGTGTGTGTGTGTATGTATGTAGGTGTGTGTGTACCTGCTTGTCCGTGTCTTTTCCTTTATGTACTTATGTGTACTAACTTAGTGTTTATTCTTTTTTCTTAATTATTATCCATTATATTAAGTTGACCGCTTGTTTAGATTATGTATGTACATGGTTGAGTGGAAGAGAAGGCCTTTGTGGCCTTAACTCCGCCATGGGAAATAAGACAATAAATAAATGAATAAATACATAAAAAGTCCGTTTTCAAATAAATATGCGTACTGAGAGACTTGGAAAGATCAATATCCTACGAGGTTATGCTACCTAGCGATAAAGCAAAGTAACGCAGAGTTGCATATCTAACAGGAACTCTACTTCGCATACTTTTTATACCAAGTTTGAGGTGATATTAGGATGTCGCATTTTTTTAAAACCTGTTTTACGAATACAGCGTTGCGCAAAGAAAATTGTTTGGACTTCGATCATTGTGCATTAGTCTTCCATACGTATGTATTACTCTCTCATTCATGGGAAATTATCATTGGGACGTGTTCTAAGTTCGATGGTTATACCAATCCAGCATACTAGCAGACTAAACGATCCACGTGTCCTACTTGATCTCGGGGTGGCCGAGAGCGCTCTAGCGCTAGCTTTCTTCGCGCATGGTCATGGGTTCAGTTCCCGCCGGGGTTTCTTGAACGGAGTGGTTCGGATGCCACTTTACCAAAAACAGTAGGTTTCGTCCTTAGAAGCTTCTTTAGGACGTTAATAGTAATTCGATCAATCAAAAATGTTCTACTTGTCCGTAATATGCGTACAGTATTTCCAGATTGTGCCAGTTTTCAAATTTTGAATTTTCTTCATCAGAATTTTTGATAACTTTGTGTGCACTACGTTTGTAAATATCTTCTATGTATTATGCCGTTTCAACATTTGCTTATTTCATGCAATTATTTTATTTTATTCATTAATTATAATTAATTATTAATAATTATTTATTATTAAGATATAAATTATTATAAATAATAATTTGTGTTTTATGAACAGGCAGGAGCAATCTAAGCCCGTCAAATGTCTGAAAGATTATGCCTTTCGAAAAGCACATTTTCAGGGCAAGAATGGACAAGAAAGAGGTCAAAAGGACCTTTGGCTAAGTACCATACTGATACTCGCCTGGTGAAACCGAGAAAAGCATCAGGATGGTTGGCAACAGAACTGGAATCTGGGTACTTTCTCAATGAAATTCTGGAGTGCGCGACCTTAACAAACGAATCACACGCTATTAAAAAAGACATATAATTAGTACGTTCCATCACTATAGCTTATCCCTTTTACTGCAAGAATCACTGAACTGAACTTAGTAAGTGCGAACCTGTCTTTTTCTTTCTTTCAGGAGGCAAGCTCCGAACGGAAGAATAATTAAGTAAACCACAGTAGTTTTGATTTCAACAATATTCTTCTCTCTAAAACATCAATCTAAAACCAAACCCTAGTGGTCCAGGCGGAAAGTCGCAGACTTCTGATTTGCAATGGTTAGGCACGTGGTTTGATCCCCACGGCCGACTATCCTGACAGATTTTCCATGGTTTCCTTCAGTTTCGCCAGGTGAATACCGGGATGGTACCTTAAGTAAGGCCCTGGCCAATACCTTCTCAATCCTTTACCTAACCCACCCCGGTCTGAGCCAAAGATACAAAAAATCTTAAATAATGCAAATTCAAAAATGAATGTATAAATGACACCTCGACACTCTTATGAGGCAGGCAATTTTAAGCAGTTTGTAAGACTTGTTTAATTTCGTATTCAGGTAAACATCATTAATTCAGAGCAAAACATTTTCTGTTTTTGAAAATTATTTTGATGTTTTCTTTCGGACGGGACAAGAGAGTCAATAACAGATTTGGAAAGTTCCTTACCCTTGTGTACATATATATATATATATATAATACACTAGGTATTTTGGTATTTCGCTGATCACAAACAATATATCGTTGTCGTTTTGGCAAAAGTCATTTAATTTCAAATTTTCCTGGTCTGAGTTATAGACAGGAATGATTAAGAAAAAGGAGACTTGGTAGGAATCCAAAACTAATAATAACAACATAATTAAATTATCCAACAAGCTAATTTACTCAAAATAACAAAAATAGAATAATTATCCTGACAACATCCCCTCTACAAATTATCACCATTGCCCGCGCACACATATATATTTTAGGATATTTTTTGTATCCTAAAATATATATATTTTTTTAAACTTTCATAAGCATATGCTATAAATACCAGCAAGTAATGGAAACAAATGTACATTATTTATTTATCTAAATAGTAATCTAGCTATTAATTCAATATACATAATACACTCTATATCGTTCATTATACTTTTAGCAAGTTTTATCCTATTTGAACTGAAATTAAAAAAAAATACAATAAACCACAGAAAAGAAATATCTTTATGTTTTTCTAAAATATAATGAAATATCTGAATAAATTATTATCGTGATTGGATAAATAATGTATAAACATCCTGCATTATCATTTTCAATCTCTTACACTTGAAGGAATTAACCTTCCCCCTTTAACGTCAAAAACTGACGTGCACCTTACACAAAAGTATGAAAGAAAGATAGGCTAACAAAGCTAATGGGCTCATACCCCACAAATAAAGGCTCAATTCTGAATTCTTCTCTTTCTAATGGTCACTAATCCTAAAACATTAATATTTATATCAACGTTGATAACAGGATCTTTTGTTTCCGTATCATCAACCTTATGATACAGAGCCTGAATATGTTTAGAAATTAAGCTCCTATCCCTGTAACGTCAAAAATCCAATAACCAACGAGTAACAGAATCAGCATCAAAATACTTCCTTGTACACTTCGCATCAAAAAAATTGCGACAGCGAACGCCGTGCAGCTAGGCAACCCAAATGGCACCTTCTTATCAAATAATCGTGTCTGGTAAACAGACCCTCTCTTTCTCTTTCCTTCGTCTCACCCATACTAAAATCAGCAAACATCAAGAGCACGTTTTTGTTTTTCAAAATAGACATATATTTGTATCGATAAAATGAAAGAATAAAAGCGAGACGAATCAATATACATAAATTGATGCAGGGAGAAATTTAAACACACAGTGAAACATTGAAACCGATGAACGTCTGTTAGACAGAGGCAGAGATATGAGAGAGAGAGAAAGAGAGAGAGAGAGAAGAAGAAGAAGAAGTAAAGATAAAAATATGGAATTTGAACATAGTAAAAATATTAAGTTCATTTCCCACACAATAGAGTTCGCTTTCCACAAATCTAACAGCAAGATAGAAGTCACTTTCAAAATGGTAACCAAACTTGGTGGTCAGATTAAATACTCATGATTTTCCAGTGAAACTCCAGAGTTTTGAGACACATTTAGGATAATGTCAAAAGTGTAACATACATGCTGTTTTTTGGGCGGGGTTCGGTTGCAAATTCGGTGAAGCTTATTAAATATACTGGTTCGGAATACTTTGTAATCAGGAATTCCGCCAGGATTTGTTGATTGGGGTGTGTAAAGTCAAAATTGGGAGGGTGGACTAGAGTTTTCCACGGTTTCTATCAAAAACTTCGGGGTAGTCTCCAGAATCGACAGCCCCACAGGGACCGGGGTCTGGTGGAATCACTGATTGTAACAAACCCAGTAGATAACATAGGCCATACCTTCTATTCCAGACTACGAATGCAAAGTGAACATAAAAAGAAAATGAATGAATGATAATTTTTCTGCTTAATTTCTGTCAGAAAGAGCCAAGATTATAAATCCAAACTGTATGAAAATGAAAAGTTACAAATGTTCAAAAGCAAAATTAGCATGTTCCTTATAGGCATAGTAAACTTTACATGTTCCACATTGCAAACGTGAAAAGAAGAAACACATGTAATAATATGCTGGCAAATTAGAGCATGGAAACGAATTTCGTGCCAAACGAATATAAAAATAATTCTTCTCTTGAAATGGCTAAAAAAGGGGGCATTTGCTACTCATGTCTTAAAATTTGTCAGTTCTGGACATGCCACTATATATTCCCCCTATTGCGAATATAACGTTCTAATAATTACAACACTAATGAACTAGTGTTTATAACAATTCGCACAGATGGAATAAACACGGCAGAGCTGAAAAGGTTACCGACTGATTCGATGTAGATTTGATGACCTGGAAGATGAAGGAGAGATTTTAATTATTTAATTGCGTTTGAACAGTGTTTATTTCAGGGGTGACCAGGATCGGAGATGTTACCCCGAGAACACGAAAAATACGACATCAAAATTCCCAGTTAAATAGATTTTCCAGACCGGGTCAATCGGGTTACCGGGTCACTCATGTTTCGGTCAGTCCCTATCACCGGGTCATCGAAAGTTGCCCGGATTTGGCTGTGGAATACGCACAAACAGAGAGAGTGTGTGTAAATTAAGAGAAGAAATAAACATGAATAGAGAGAAGGAGAGGTAAAAGAAGAGAAAGAAGCAACGAAGACACGATAACAATACATCAAGAAAGAGAGGAAGAGAGAAAGTTCAATGAAAAATATGAAAACTACATTATCATTATGCTAAACAGCACACACACCTGTTTACTCGGATTCTGACCAGTGACACTTCGTTAACTTCTCCACAGTCCCGATATGAATCTTTGTTTGAATACTTCAGTGTATGCGAAAAAGAAACTGACTGGTGGGGAATCGAACACAGGTTTTCAAAGTAGAAGTCCAGCACGATAGGGATACTCCACAGGCGACTTTTTCCATATCGCGCTTAACAAATGCTATAGTGTTTGTTTCTACGAATAATAACATGAAAATGGATACTTCATATCAATGTCGTGTTCTTAACTGTCCCCCCTGAGACTTAATTTGGACTTTTCCAACCCACATTGGTAAATTGTCTTTCTCTGTATAATGACTCATGTGCTTCATTCCACAGTTGTAAATATTATCCATTTTTTATGAGAAGTGATGGTTAGATTCTTCAAGACCGCTTTGTAAAAAAGACTTGGCTTGAACAGGATTCGAACCTATGTTGGTTTGCTTTAGTACATCAAATTCCGGCACTTTTCCTCTACTCCATTTCGCCACCTAGATACAAAAGCCATGAATTACTAAGTTCATGTTTGGAAATAGCCAACTTCGTTCTGTAAGTTCTTTAAACCAAAATGCACGCTAAAAGTTCTTCATTCAATCACTTATAGACAAATTAGTGCCCACTAATATCCAAAATAACAAAAGTCCGGGAAAAATGAAATAAACAATAACAGCTGATGCAGTTTCTATGCGTCGTTGAAGTTCAAAGTCACGCTTATAGGAATAAGTATTATTATTATTATTGCAGTGAAACGTCCGATAACTGACAGTTTTATATTCTCTGTGGAACAACAGTGAATATTATGGAAGTAAACTCTGCTTTTTTTTTCTTAAAATGTATTTCCCAGAGCAAAAGTCAAAAGTTCTATGATGCGAATATTTACGTGTTTTTAAACTACTTCGTTTCTCATTCTATGCATGTGTTTAAAATGACTCCCTTGCAAGAAGGATATTAAAGGATTGTTTCATTTTAATTCCTAATATTCCGGGAGTATTCCTAGGTAATTAGAAATATGCCGGAACTTGTCCCGGGATTAGAATACTTGGTATCGTGAAAAAATACAGGGAATATTTCTAATATATTCCCATAGAATAAAAGTAACCTTGAATATTAGAGAAAGAAGCACGTTACACTGCAAAATCTTGTTTGTTAACGCTACAAGGATAAAAAGTATAGTAAAAAGTTAAAATGTAGTTGTTACAATAATCCTGAAATCTTCGGAAGGCAGACATTGACATAACATGTATAATGTATTGAAAATATTCAGGCATGAATAATGCTGGTATATAGTGAGAATATATCTCCCTTTCTATTGTGTAGAACCTATATTTAGTGCGTACTGTCTGGGAGTATTTATTCAGTTACTTAACTCTAATTTAATGGCTAAACATGTGCTGTGGGGTCGAAAGTCCCTCGCATATGTAAGGGACAATTTCCCTCGGCGTAAAGAAACCCAAAGAAAGTATTTCGGGAACATAATATTTAGTGTCTTTTTTGTTTTGTGCATTTACCTTATATTTATGGGCCAGACACTCACCTATGCCCAAGCCGTGATATGTTTAAGGGATTGCAAGAGACAGGTTCAAGCTATGAGTGTCTATCAATGAGCTTTTTTGTTAAAAAAAAAAAGAAAACGATGCTTGTTCCCGTAATACTTTTTTTCGTGACTATATCATCTTCTTGGACATTGAATGTAGGAGTCAGAACCTACTGTGTATATTGAAATATTCGTTGTTTCGAAAATCGCGTGCTGTGGTTATAATATTAGGAGGCGGAAACATACACTTCACAATACACACACGACATTTTTATTCCTAATTTTCAACCTCCTCTGTCAGTTACATGAAATGTTTACATAAGGCTGAAGTAGGAAACCTTATAGTTGTAGGTTCGAATCGCCTGCAAGTGACGACTTTTGATACTTAAATAAAAACTGTCAAAAGTTTTAATTTGTGTTACGTTCAACTTGTCATATTACACGAAGTGTATTAGACTTTTAATTGCAGTTTTAACTTCACCATTTGCTAATGATATTTTTTATGATGTTAGCTTCGTTCAGGCTGGTTTACGGTAAAATAAAAGACAATAAATGATCGTAACTCAATGTCATAATACTTACCCTAAACTGGATTTGTTCTTAAAACTCACATAATATATTCATTTCATAATTCGACATGACAAACAGGACATGCATACACATGTGTTGACTTATTAAAGAATACATACAGACAAAATATATCACATATACTCAATGTTACATTTTCCTCGCATTTGAACTTCATAATTCATGAGTACTGTCTTTCGTTGCCAAAATGGAGTAGAGGAAAAGTGCGGGAGTTTGAAGTATTAAAGCAAACCAACATAGGTTCGAATCCTGTTCAAGCCACGTATTTTTTACAAAGCGGTCGTGAATAATCTAACCATCACTTCTCATACAAAACGGATAATATTTCCGACTGTGGAATGGAGCACATGAGTCATTATACAGAGAAAGATGATTTACCAATGTGGGTTGGAAAAGTCCAAATTAAGTCTTAGGGGGGACAGTTAAGAACAC
>JAGDQP010001030.1:23012-122430 GCA_022664845.1 Lepisma saccharinum | reverse complement strand
ATACCAGCATTATTCATGCCTGAATATTTTCAATACATTATACATGTTATGTCAATGTCTGCCTTCCGAAGATTTCAGGATTATTGTAACAACTACATTTTAACTTTTTACTATACTTTTTATCCTTGTAGCGTTAACAAACAAGATTTTGCAGTGTAACGTGCTTCTTTCTCTAATATTCAAGGTTACTTTTATTCTATGGGAATATATTAGAAATATTCCCTGTATTTTTTCACGATACCAAGTATTCTAATCCCGGGACAAGTTCCGGCATATTTCTAATTACCTAGGAATACTCCCGGAATATTAGGAATTAAAATGAAACAATCCTTTAATATCCTTCTTGCAAGGGAGTCATTTTAAACACATGCATAGAATGAGAAACGAAGTAGTTTAAAAACACGTAAATATTCGCATCATAGAACTTTTGACTTTTGCTCTGGGAAATACATTTTAAGAAAAAAAAAGCAGAGTTTACTTCCATAATATTCACTGTTGTTCCACAGAGAATATAAAACTGTCAGTTATCGGACGTTTCACTGCAATAATAATAATAATACTTATTCCTATAAGCGTGACTTTGAACTTCAACGACGCATAGAAACTGCATCAGCTGTTATTGTTTATTTCATTTTTCCCGGACTTTTGTTATTTTGGATATTAGTGGGCACTAATTTGTCTATAAGTGATTGAATGAAGAACTTTTAGCGTGCATTTTGGTTTAAAGAACTTACAGAACGAAGTTGGCTATTTCCAAACATGAACTTAGTAATTCATGGCTTTTGTATCTAGGTGGCGAAATGGAGTAGAGGAAAAGTGCCGGAATTTGATGTACTAAAGCAAACCAACATAGGTTCGAATCCTGTTCAAGCCAAGTCTTTTTTACAAAGCGGTCTTGAAGAATCTAACCATCACTTCTCATAAAAAATGGATAATATTTACAACTGTGGAATGAAGCACATGAGTCATTATACAGAGAAAGACAATTTACCAATGTGGGTTGGAAAAGTCCAAATTAAGTCTCAGGGGGGACAGTTAAGAACACGACATTGATATGAAGTATCCATTTTCATGTTATTATTCGTAGAAACAAACACTATAGCATTTGTTAAGCGCGATATGGAAAAAGTCGCCTGTGGAGTATCCCTATCGTGCTGGACTTCTACTTTGAAAACCTGTGTTCGATTCCCCACCAGTCAGTTTCTTTTTCGCATACACTGAAGTATTCAAACAAAGATTCATATCGGGACTGTGGAGAAGTTAACGAAGTGTCACTGGTCAGAATCCGAGTAAACAGGTGTGTGTGCTGTTTAGCATAATGATAATGTAGTTTTCATATTTTTCATTGAACTTTCTCTCTTCCTCTCTTTCTTGATGTATTGTTATCGTGTCTTCGTTGCTTCTTTCTCTTCTTTTACCTCTCCTTCTCTCTATTCATGTTTATTTCTTCTCTTAATTTACACACACTCTCTCTGTTTGTGCGTATTCCACAGCCAAATCCGGGTCACTTTCGATGACCCGGTGATAGGGACTGACCCAAACATGAGTGACCCGGTCTGGAAAATCTATTTAACTGGGAATTTTGACGTCGTATTTTTCGTGTTCTCGGGGTAACATCTCCGATCCTGGTGACCCCTGAAATAAACACTGTTGAAACGCAATGAAACAATTAAAATCTCTCCATCATCTTCCAGGTTATCAAATCACACATCGAATCACCGCGTCAGAATGCGTTCGAATCTTAAACCTATCGCCCGACCTGACCAGCATCCCCCGACAGTCGAGGCCCTTTTCAGCTCTGCCGGGTTTATTCCATGTGTGCGAATTGTTATAAACACTAGTTCATTAATGTTGTAATTATTAAAGCGTTATATTTACAATAGGTGGAATCTAGAGTGGCATAATCGGGACAGATACATATTAAGATAGGAGTAGAAAATAGTCCCCTTTTTTTAGCTATTTCAAGAGAAGAATTATGTTTATATTAGTTTGGCAAAAAATTTGTTTCCATCCTATAATTTAATTTATTAACATAATATTATGTGTTCCCTTTTTCACTTTTGAAATATGCAACATGTAATGTCTGGTATGCCTATAGGAACATGCGAATATTGCTTTTGAACATTTGGAACTTTTCATTTTGATACAGTTTGGAATTATAATCTTGGCTCTTTCTGATAGAAATTAAGCAGAAAAATTATTATCCATTCATGTTCTTTGTATGATCAATTTACATTACTAGTCTGGAATGGAAGATATGGACCACGGTATGTACATGGTTTGTTACAATCAGTGATTCCGCCAGACCCCCGGCAACTGGGAGGGGGGCCAGCCCCAAATCCTTGCGAATATCCCCAACTTTTACTTTATTTTCACGGTCAAAAGTTGACAGAAACATTGTAAAGCTACCTACACCCTCCCAATTTTGACTTTACACACGCCAATCTGAAAATCCTGGCGGAATTCATAATTATAATTTATTCCCGAACCAGTACGTTCAAAGAGACCCACCGAATTTGCAGCCGAACCACACACAAACAAATCATGTGTGTTACACTTTTGACATTATCCTAAATGTGTCTCCACTGGAAATCATGAGTATTTAATCTGACTACCAACTTTGGTCGCAATATTGAAAGGGTCTAAATGAATTTTCAAGCGCCCTTTATATATTCGAATAGCCCTGAAAAACATATAAAATCATGTCCCTTCTATTTTGCTGTTAGATTTGTATGCACTGCACTTTATAATGTTAGGTTCGTTTTACTACATTTAAATTCCATATTTTTATCTGTACTCCATCTTCTTCTACTTCTTTTCTCCCCTTCCCTCCCCCCCCCCTCTCTCTCTCTCTCTCTAATTTCTCTGCCTTTGCCTGAATTCGCCCATCGGTTTCAATTTTTCATTGTGTGTTTAAATTTCTCCCTCCGTCAACTTACGTATATTGTTTCGTCTCGCTTTTATTCTTTCATTTTATCGATAAAATTCGATACTAATACATGTCTATTTTGAAAAAAAAAAAAAACAGAAACAAAAAAACAAAAAAAAAAACCTACCGAAATAACGTGCTCATGATGTTTGCTGATTTTACTATGGGTGTGACGAAGGAAGAAGAAAGAGGGGTCTGTTTACCAGACACGATTGTGGGATAAGAAGGTGCCATTTGGGTTGCCTAGCTGCACGGCGTTCGCTGTCGCAAGTTTTTTGATGCGAAGTGTACAAGCTCTAGCTTCAATAGGCCATCTAATATCTATTGTTATTATATCTTTAAATAATCAACTCCTAATAGACATTGCTCACCCTCCCTTGCTCTCAAATTAGGAGCAGCCTCCCCATACACTTCTGAATGCAAGAAGTCATATTGCCATCCGTTTCTATTGACCTTAGAAACAGATAGGAATATAAGTCAGTTCTGCCTGCCTATAAGTATTATTTCCTCAATAATTACTGTCCATACATCAACACATCAAAGCTTGGAGTTAGTGAGTTCTACCAGAATCACGACAAAATGCCTAATATTGCCTTAATTTCCTGGATATGGAGTAACTATTTGAAACGTAGGAAAAGCTCCAAGTTAGTGGTAAAAGGTATTACATATTAAAAAGAATGTGGAAGATTTTGCAGTTACAATTACTTGTTGTCTAGTTCTCTATTTTGCATTCACTCTTATTACTCGTACCATGGTTTTTTCTCTATAACTGGAGAAAATAAACGTACTGCGCAAAACCGATAAATTAATATGACATGGCAACACTGCGATAGATCTTTACGAACAGAGCAGGAAAGGCACAAAGAACACTGAACACAGGACAAGAGACGTTAAAAGAAGAAACCAGCTCTACTGTCTTCAATGTTTACTTTGAAAGCGCTTTTTTTTAAAGAAAAGAAAAGAACAAGTGTTCTCATGTTGTTACATGAACCGAGAGTGAGTTGATACAATGCCGGGTCTACGAGATAGTTGTTTTTTTTCTTTAACTTTTCTTTCCAGTTGGTTATCTGCTTGGGAAAGGCAACAACGCAGACAGACCCTGTTATCACACACGACACAGGTGTTGTGTTAAAGAAAATGGGAAACAAAGCTCTAATAAGGAAAGTCTTCAGTCTGGGTCTGAACAGAAGAAATCCATTGCAACTAACGTAAGATGTTCTCAAAGAAAATTACTTCTTCCTGAAATGTACAGTATATTGTAATGCAATCTCTCTCTCTCTCTCTCTCTCTCTCTCTCTCTCTCTCTCTCTCACACACACACACACACGTGCGCGTATGTACGAGGAGGATATGCAAACTAGTGCTATTAGAATTCAAATCAAGACGTACTTGAATCATTGTCCATAATAGAGTTCTTACTTCTATGATCTAAAATTTTTAGAAATATGCAGGGCAGGCACGTATTTAGTGGGGGGGGAAGGGTATCCGGACCCCTCAAAGCTCAAAGTTTTATAGAAAATAGTATAACTGCAGGCGTAATTATACATATGTAATATACATTTCATGCCCAGACTCACCTTGGACCCTCCTCACGGAAACCTTTGTACCCCTCCCAAAACCAAGTTCTGGATACGTGCCTGATGCAGGGATTTATGCTTTAAATGTTATCAAAATATGACAAACATTTTATTTGTACTTACAAAACTATTTTATATTTGTAACCATAGAAGAATATAGGAAAACATTAAATATGTATTGAATGGTTTATGGAAAAACAAAATAATAGTTGCGAAATTCTTTGCTTCTGGAATACACTTCTAATGATCACGCTTTTACAATAATTCTCGTCCCATACAAACATATTGTGAATGTCCTCAAGCACATCACTTATTAGTTCTGCGAACATATTAAAAAAAATCAAATTGTTTCCTTAAACGCTTCCCTGTTCTTGTTTTATTTACTGAAAACCCATTTACTTTATTTTGTTTGAAGAAAAAGAAAAACGAAAATAAATAATTAAAAAGGTTTGCCATACTTACCAACGTGACGGCGATAAGGATACAGAGCAGTATGACAATAAAGATTGTCGTCCATGTGACATGATGTGGGACACACGACGTTCCGTTGACCCAAGTACCGTTGTTCCAAAGAGTGCCGTTGATGCAGCTGTTACCGTTGTTGTTCTCCGTCACGTCTGCCATGCGCTTTTACTCAACCTGGTAAGAATAAAAGAAAATATCATTGTTATTATTCTTTATTCCTGTAATTTAATTCATTTTGTCATTACATAAGGTAAACGTACCAGTAATGGACAGTGTACCAGTAATGGACACTTGAAGAAGAAAAAATAAACTAAGATTTTTTAAAGGGCAGGAATCATTCCATCTTCGTGCGAAAAATTTAATATATTATTTTATGAATTCGACTGAATATTATTCACTCATCATTGGTTTCTTCTGATATTTATGACCTTATGTTAAAGTTAGTTCTATGGTTGGTCACACCTACTCTTCCAAGCATTCTGATAAGCAAGATATTAAGGTAAGAGCCTTCGTTTAATATTCATGAGATTACAATAACGAATAATTTTGTTATTCTGCGCTATTATCTATTACGAAATGTCCTTGTTTTAAGCATATAAATGGCCAAACCAACTGTAACTTAGATCTGTTACGCAAAGCAGGGGCTGCCCATTACTGGTAGGTACTTCAAAGTCAGTTATGGACACTTCATTACTGGTTTCAAATCAAAATCCTTGATATAATGAATTGTTACTAACGTTCTAAATGAGCTGGGAGCTTGTAAGGACGAGACACAGTTTTTGCTAACGTTGGCTTCGAACCACTCCGTTCAATAGCCCTCAGCGGAAATTGAACCCATGGCCACGTGCGCAGAAAGCGAGGGTGCTAAACTCTCCTCCACTCCGAAGGCGAAATCCTAATTCTGTTAGTTGTTTCATTTCAACTTGGGAATGATTATTTACTCTTCATGACCATAAGTTTGCCAGGAGATTTTTTGTTACCATTATTTCCAATGCTGGACGCGGGGATGCCCATTAATGAAATTAGATGTTTTAGTATGGAACACTATTCATTACAACTTCGAAGTTGCATTTTTATGACCACAAGGAATCTATGGCTCAGGCCGGGATAAGGTAGAGGAAAGGAAGCGACAAGAAGTTGGACAGGTCTAAGTTGAAGGTGCCATCAGGGCATTTGCCTGGTACCACTGAGGAAAACTTTAGAACGATGACAGTAAGGATTGTCGACCGCTGTTTTCGAACCCAGGACCTTGGGAATGATCACTGAATGGAATTCCATGAAATAATAAGATAATCGAAGAACAATATTCAACATATCATCTTGTTTAGTACTCATATTAGAAACATTAGCAACGATTATTTAAATTATTTTGAGTTTAGCAGTATGTCCATTACAGGGTGTCCATGACTGGAACATCCAGGTTTCTCCGTATCCATCACTGGTACAAGAACAGTGATTTACTCTCAAATAGTTTATGTTAATGAAAGTAATGGGTAGAAATCACTATAGTGATGGGTAAAAATATACAAGAAAGCATGGAGAACGTGTTACATTCTCATTTGATCAGTGAGCGTACATTTGAACTGGATTTGAGTTTAAAATTATAACGGTGAAAAGTGTCCTTAAAGTGTCCATTACTGGCGCGTTTACCTTAATTACGTATTCTTGTAAAAGAAGGTTCATATAAGGACATGCTGTTTTTTTTTAACAAGTAGTAACACTATTTCAAGTGGACACTTAGATCTAGAAGCGATACATCATTTAAAATCAGCGTAAAAAAAATAAGTTTGTGTTTAAAAGATTAGATGCCATTGGCCAGCGATTGAAGAGAAATTGGCGGGAAAAGTTTTGAATAGCATTGTTTTTGGTACGCTACTTATCAATACCTGGCGCTAGTTTACACTCAATGCCGCACACTACGGTGACAGACAGTAAAGTGAGACTGATAGATGCACGTCGCTTACTCATACTCAGTAGAGACTCACACTGGTACAAGTGTAGAATTGGGTAGAATCCGTAGAATGGCACAGGAATACTGTGTGTAAAGTCATTCAGGGAGCACAAAGTCTAACGGAGTCTAGTCAATTTTAATCATGTATCGGTGTTGCCATCTGGATGGACATAGGTATAACGATGTGCGTATGTCAATGATATCCCCGTAGTGCGCGGCAATGAAATACTTCCCTGTGTAATAGATGTTATTGTGCATATCTTCAATAGCTCGATCACATATGGCGAATTTCCATCGGTCTGGAAGATGTCACACATTCGTCCGTTGCCTAATACTTCGAACCCAATAGCGACCGAGGACCTTCGTCCCATTAGTATTCTTCCTGCGCTTTCCAATGCTCTAGAACACATTGTCCACGCTCAATTAACACAGTTTCTTGAAGTAAATAGCATTCTAAACCCTTTCCAATCAGGTTTTAGGTCTCACTATAGTACGTGCACAGCCCTAGTTAATATCACAGATGACATTCGTTCTGCTATGGATAATCATCATATCACCCTATCCCTTCTAGACTTTAGTAAAGCATTCCAAACAATAGACCATGAAATTCTGATTACTAAACTTTCTTATTTCTATAACTTCTCACCGTTAGCCCTATCATTGTTCAGATCCTATCTCTCACATAGAAAGCAAAGGATTATCACTAACGACACACATTCAAACTGGATACCTGTTCCATGTGGTGTCCCACAAGGCAGTATTTTAGGACCGCTTCTTTTCTCTCTGTATATAAACGACCTGCCTAAAAATATTCTAGCCTATCAAATATCACTTATATGCTGATGACGTTCAATGCCATATCTCATCCGACCCATCGAGCATAGTTAGTTCACTCCAGTACTTAAAGTCAGATATTAGAAACATCTGTTCTTGGGCACGTGAAAATGGATTAGAAGTTAACCCATTGAAATCAAAATTCATTATGATCGGATCACGGAAGATACTTTCCTCCCTTAACACCGTAAACATCACTGGCCTCGATGTAAATGGCGTTATAGTTCCCTTAAGTGAAAGCGTAAACGATCTTGGTATATAAACAAACACTTAACCTGGACAGAACATGTAAACAACCTTTGCAGAAAAACGTATGGCGCATTATATTCTCTTCTCCGCTTAAAAAATTTTCTCCCCGAATCCATCAAAGCCACTTTAGTGCAATCCCTTGTAATATCACAAATACTGTGATGTGATGCTGCTTACATGGACCTTACTGAGGACCTAGCAAAACGCTTACAACGCATCCAGAATGCCTGTGTCCGCTTCGTGTTTAACGCAAAGTACTTCGACCATTTATCACAATATTATAATAAATTGGGCTGGTTTGATCTTCGCACGAGACGCCGTCAACATGCTCTAAATTTACTTTATAAATTAGTCACAACGAAAACACCGTCATACTTGTCATCCAGGTTCAAATTTCTCAGTGACACTCACTCTTTAAACACCCGCTCTAAAGAGAACACGGTACTCTCAGTGCCAAATCATAAATCAGAGTACTACTCAAAATCTTTCACTGTGTATACTACTAGAGCTTGGAACGAAATCCCTGCACACATCAGGGACTCAGGTTCTGTATTATCATTTAGACGAAAACTTAATTGCTTTTTATCCCAGTCACAATTTCCTCTGACTCACTAGACACACGAATGTACAGATCAACACGAAACTATATTATATATCATTATTTTTATTATTATTATTATTATTTACTCTCTAGTTAGCATTTTTTCTCTCTTTTGGTAAATACATTATGATTGTAATATTATATATTTCTTCATTTTTAATTGTAGTTGCTATAGTGTGAATTTTCGTGTCCATTTTTTGTTTGTTTTGTAGTGTTTAATTATACATTTTGTAGTGTTTAATTATTTATATAATATAAATTTGATGTAGAATGTTAAATGGTTGAGTGGAAGAAAAGGTTATGCCTTAACTCCGCCATTCAAAATAAGAATAAATGAAATGAAATGAAATGAATGTAAACGCCAGGAAGTCATAAGCGAGTGCCACAAACAATGCTATTCACAACTTTTACCGCCAAATTTTCTTCAGCCACTGGCCAATGGAGTCTAATTTACACACAAACTCAGTTTTATGCTGATTTTAAATGTACATTTCTCTTCCAGCTCTGAGTGTCCACTTGAGAAAGTGTAAGTTTAAATTCCCAAACTAGTCTCTCAAACCACTTACTCTTACAGATTTGTTGCCTAAGCAGTGAATTACCCAAAATGAGGAACCAAATTCAGCATTCGAATCTACGAAATTCTGCGCCCGGGTCCCCCCTCACTTAAATATTCAACTTAACATAGAAATGGTGACCGACAAATGCTCTCAACCGACTGCGCCTAAGAGCAAATGACCCGTTTTGCCCTCATTTAGATCCGCAGCTGATCAAATTTCACGACGAGATCAATGTCATCTGATACAATGTTTGCATTCTCATTTGCAAAGACTGAGGTCTAGAATGAAATATATGAGAGCCAGAAGAAGTTTGGGCCATGTGGATTCCGATTAGGGGTGTTTGGAAGTTCGAAGTCCATGCCGGAATTCCCACGTTCCGAAATTCCGAATTTCAAAGTTCCGTCATGATAGCGTGTGGAACAAAATGGTGCCCATTTGGTTAGAATCAATTTATGTACAAATGTGCTGACACTGTCTTTCTATTTCACCTAACCAATGCAACGAACTGTTGTTGAACTCAATGCTATACCAAAGGTAATGGGGCCCTGGTGACGCCGTGGTAGAGCGGAGCTAGGGATCCTCGGTTCGATTCCAGCTTATGCCGTGTGGGTTTTGTGGTGGATAAACACCGTGTGCGTGGGTTTTCTCGGGGTTCTCCCGTTTCCTCCCACTTTCTTTATTCCACCAATTCATCTCATCATGATCCTTTAGGCTTTGTTCGAACGGGATGCATTACTTGAACTAGTGTACAGTTTTGCGTTCGAGTAGGTAGTGTAACCTAGTGCTGCTCCTGCTCGGGAGAGAGTGTAGGTAGGTGCAGATAACGGACAGTCGTTCCGTGTTCTCAGAGTATGTGTGAGAGAAGGAAGGGGAGATTACAGATGGCGTTGTGTGCTAGCAGAAGGAAATAACCCCCTGCCAGAGCTTTTCTACAAGTAGACGAGAGTATTGAAAAAATGGCAACATTGCCCAGACGGCTGACTGCGCGTGTATCATGGCGTGTATTTAAATAACTTTGTAGGAGGTATGTTCCAATTATCTCTGATATTTTTGTTTTTTAAATGTTGGTCGAATGATGTTGGAGACTTAAGTAGAAGAGGATCAATTTGAGGTACGTAATAAAGTATAAATAAGCTTTGGTATTTATAATAAGATGAGCTATGAAGGACGACCATGCGTTAGTCCTATCATTTCTTTCAGATGTAGAAATATGTTCTCGGATATAATTTTGTTGTAAAGCTTTATATGTACAACTATGAGCTACTAAATCTACTATTTACGTAGGTAGCTTTAATTTTACGAGGCACATTCATAGGAGTAACAAATAACTTTATACGCTTTGTACAAGGGACCGAATTAGATTTGCATGTCCTTGATGTAAGAAATATTAAACAATTATGAGCCGAGAAATTAACACTTAATTGTATAGTCTACAAGGAACTTTTCTATAAAAGTGCCTTTTGAAGTACGTCCCGTAAACTCCACCAGAAAGGGCTAACTGTGGACGTTTTTGCTGTGTATTACAAATTTTAGCTGATCTCCGTTTCTAGACGGCCCCTTTCTGGATGAATTCACCAACGTAATGTTATTTTTACTTACGTAGCGTGATAAAAGATTTCAATGTTGTGTAAATAATGTCTAAATAAGGTAATAAACACATCTGTAAAGAGTTGAGTTAGTAACTATAAAAGTACGTAGGCGGAACAGAGATCTAGAACCTTCTTGTTCCAGTTAATTAAATGAAGTATCGTAGTCCGATTGTTACAAAATAGATGGAAATCCAGTGAGACTGCTCTACTGTTATAACTTCACGGTTCCTATACTCAACTTTTTCACTTTTTGTTTACATTTTCTATCTTCAGATTCAGTATGCTACCTTAATTAAACTACTGCAAGGGCCGTCAAGCGATTACAATGGAGCAGCTCCCACGATAAAACATACGTAGTAATTATGACAAAACATAGTAAATAAAATGAAAAGTGTGACTGTTAGTAGGTGTTTCCAGGACGTCATCAATTTCAGGAGCTATTTCTTTCACGATCTCTTTCGTAAGTCTGAACCTTGTAAAGAAATCAAAATCATTCCAATTTTTCAAAATAGTTTGGATGTCTCCGGATTATTAAAATGCGCCTCGAATTTAAGAATTCCAAAAACATTTTATCATCCTCCTCGTACGAACAGGATGAATCTGAAATAATATGAAACATATTTCACAAAATGTTTTAAATATAACAGTTTGCGTGCAATTTATTAGAACCCATTCGTAAGTTCCGAGTCATAGTTAACACAGCAGACGACGTAATACATCAGCCGACAGGCTTTCCATTATGCTGCGCTGCCAAATAGTACGCTCTGGCCTTCTACTGTAGAAAACTCTGCCCCTGCCAATTAGGGCGAGAACTGCACAGGACTGCACGAATAGACACTGTGACGTCACATCTACTCACACAGTTCTGCACTACCTTACACTTCCAGCGCCGATAGTGCAACCCCGAGCAGACACACGCGAACAAACCAAGAATTTAATTCAATTTACCAAAAACTATATCATCAAAACTTATCTTTAACTTCTTTTCTTACTAAAGGTGTTCCATTTTTCGATATATCGAATCGATATGGATGTTTTAAAACTATAGAAGCTTCGATATTAGAACTTTTTGATATTCGGTAAGTAACAGCCTAGTTGCTGTTACATTTTTATATTTATTTTCTCCCCCTTTTATTTTCTTAGTCTCCGTTTTGTTTCCTTGCTGTGTGTTCTCCTTAGCTCATTCTCTTTGGTTGGTATTAGACTCTTTGAGCGTGTTCCGTTTGGATTTTGCTTTGGATTTTTATCGTTATCCATCAAGGTTTTCGTTAGTCACGGAGCAATGACTTCGATCTAACGCTTGTCTTTGATTGGACCCTAGTCAATGCTTCGTGACTTGTTTTTTGCTGATTGGTGTGAATCAGCTTTCTTCTCCGTTTGCTGGGAGAACTGCTCTCCCACGCCATGTTAGTTCAGTTCCAATTTTTAAAACGAGACGAATAGATGCATGGGCTTTCCGTCATCTGTACTTCCTAAGCCCTGTCTACGATTGGTAATTATAAACACCAAATTTAGTATCATTTTTTCGATTTAGACTGTTTTCGTCCATACCGGAAAATATATTATTCGAAGTAAGAAGAATTAGAACCGATATAAGTGCTATCAGGACTTTTAAACATCATTATTTCGAAATTTTCACCGTATTAAATTAATATTTTTGGCTTTGAGATTATTTATTAAAATGTACAATATGTTCTAAATTTCAGTATGGGGCCGCTATTAACCGAATTCTCACATTACAAGTATCGGTTCGTTGGATTTTAATAATGATATGCCAATTTCTCGTCTCCAGTTTCCAAATCTATTCAAAATTCCCGGTTAGCCATGTTTGACAGCTACCGCATATTTTCCTTACTTGATCAAATTAGCAACATGTCTGTTCGACTATTTTTGCGTACCGTTTTGATGTTAATAGTAAATTTTATATTATTCAACATGGTTCGATAATTTTGGTTTCAACTCCAGCCATTATTCTCCGATGAAAAAGTCATATTTTATAACAATATTTTGCATTTTCAAGATTTATTCAGAACGTATTTTGTATAAGGTAGTAATCATCTGTAATGACGTCACACAATTAATAGCGTTAAAGTGATTCTTTCTTTACCATGTATTTTGGACTAGAACTTCTTTTGTGTAAGTAATACTGTGCTAAAACTTTTCGAAATTATATAACAATATTTCGGGAATAATTTGTGAAAATAACAACGAAATTTATTAATTATTATAGAAATTATGGACATTTATGTGTGACTACGTAACTTTAAGTTCTGCTTAATTCAATGTATACCAGCGATTCAAATTTGTTTGTTCCTTCAACTCAACAGTAATTCTGTTCAGATCCTTATGAAACTATCATATCCGTAAACGTGCAATATGTACATTCAGAGTAATAAATTGGAATTCTGAAAATTTTATATTTCTTCGAACAATCTTGAGTTTATGTTCAGTGAACGTAGTATAGAAACCTCTCAGTTAACCAGGTACGATCTAAGGCATTAGTTGATAATCCTCTTACAGTGTTTAGTAAGATTTATAAAGTGCAGTGAGTTATTTAATGTTTGACTTGATATTTATTGGAAATTAGCTACTAATCGTTACGTGAAGTTGACTGCAATTGATACTAATTATTTCTGTGTTTCGGTAAACCTATCGTATTGAGTGATGTGATTTTAATTAGATTAGATCGGTTCATAAATCCGTAGACCAGTGGTAGGATTCTTTCGCCAGCTGAGAAGTGATGACTTGGGAAAGGAACTATATATTGAATTTCTGGTTATTTCTGCGTTGACATATGAAGTGACTCCAGCATGTGATTTGTGTGAATAAATATTATTTGCATTTGTCCGTTATGACACTACGTTTGGATTGAGTTGCGACCGTCATTCGTTTGTGTTCATTCGTCTTTATTTCAGGAATTGCGATTCCAGACTACAGGTGTGGGACCTACTAAGGTAAAGGTAAGACATGGTCTTTTGCCACCCTGTAGACTTCGAAGTGAGTAAAGACACAGTATGAGTCACATATGAGTCGTTATGCGTATCATCGTTTGAGATTATTTCCCAAGTAAAGATTTACGTTTTCTTTCTTAATCTGTCGCTAATCTGAACCAGCTGGTACTTCGGAGTATGAACTGACGATCTAATTAAAAGATTGAAGGTGTCGTCTTACCGGTATTTCCTCCCTCGATCTAAATTAATTTTTTTTACAGCGATCACAAGGATCTGGAATCCTCTTTCCCAGATATTCTTAAATCTGGAAGGCATTTCTGCGCCGCTCGTCTGGTGTGTAGAAAATGTTTGGAGCTAGAGGTTAGGTTAGATGCGTTGCGTGGGTACTCTAGGCTCCTGGCGACCCTATTTGTCTGTGTGATCCACTTTTGGGATCATTAGGTTGGGGACGTTTCTTTTTTTTTTTGAGACTCCAACCAAGGATTGCCAAAAAACTGTGCGTTTCAGATATATTGATACTTCGATGTTTCGATATTAAGTTCGAAATTTCGATATACCATCATATATCATTATTAAAGAATTTCGAACTTCGATATTTGAAATTGGATATCGAATACACCTAGTCCTTATCCACAAACTTTTGCTTTCTTGTGTCTACTTTATTTTCCACAGATAAACCATTCTCAGTAGTCATATTACAGCAGCAGCATCTTGTGTACAAGATTAACAATTATTACTTTGTCCACAAAGTTCTCTTCTCTCTATTCTTCTGCTACCCTGAATTCTTTCTTTCATTTAACACAGTCTTCATACTTTGCTAATACAGCTACTTTTAACTTCGTTACCGTTTCGCGCAGGTTGTTCCCTTGCGAGGCTTTTTATGGCTGTTAACATGATGCCCACGAAAATTGTAAGCAATGCGCATTATGCAAATTAGAGACAAAAATGTTGTTCGAAAAAAAGAAAGGTAGAAAAGGGAAGTGGAGTGGAGTTAAAGTGAACAAGAAAAGAGTTGTCTGAGATAAAGAGGAAGTTAAAATAACGGTTAAGTAGGGGAGAAAAGCGGACAAAGAGAAAAGAAATGGTAAAGTTAGCAAGGCGTCACGGCAGAGGCTGTTTGCTCGGGAGATTTGACATGAATACATTCTTACACTCGCAGATTTTACTCCACGGTAGGCAGAAATTCTCTCTCTCTCTGCACGAAACGCATTTCATTGCACTTACTTTGCACATGAAAAATAAATTACCTCGCTTTTTTTGCTCGCCTTATATCTTCATTCTACAAGAAGAAAAGAAAGTGAAAAGGCAGAATACGAACTCGTGCTGCTTGTTGTCTTAGTATGACACTGAATTAAACATCCACCAAAAGTTTATATATCTTTAAATTAGTTCAAACCAATTTTTTAAAAATATTTCCTTACAGTTATTATGAACAAAACAGAGCTGTTGGTAATATCTATGTTTAAATTGATAATGCACTAAGAACTTCTCCAAAACTTCACTACAAAATTATGTTAAATCCAAATATTATTGTTAATAATAATAATACAGTGAAACCTCTTTGTAACGGACATCCTCGGGACCGAAGAAAGTGTCCACTCAAGAGGGGTGTCCGCCTTAGAGAGGTTTGAATAGGGTGTCAGTACTCAATATACAGTAACACAGTACAATATGACTGTAAATTTAAGTAAATTATATATCACAGTGTTCCTCATCGCCAACGATCTGCACTTTAAATACAAGCTCTGGATCGATCCCATCTGTGGACCATTCTGAGGTTTTTGCAGAGGTTTTCCTCTGTCACACCAGGATGGCGCATCCAAAATTAGGCCTGGACCAACTTCCTTCGCACGTCATGTTCACAACCCAGTTACGACCTGCGTTAAAGTGATATAAATAAAATTTATATTCAATTTACGTGACAGGAATTTGAATTCGAGAATTTATAACGAACTTTGTTTTCCCTTTGACAGGAATTTATAATTAATTTTGTGTCCGTGCCTGTAATAGAGGGTGTTCGTATTAAAGGAATTAATTGCTCGTCCATTATGTAGGGATGTCCACTTTAGAGAGGTGTCCGTTAAAAGAGGTTTCACTGTATGACTAATTGCAGACCACAGGAAAATAACGTGCTTTGTTCAATTTTGGCCAAATTGAGATAGTAGAACCATCTGCTTGATCCGATAATACTAAACCAAAATCTAATCTCTCTTTCTCTCTCTCTCTCTCCATATATATGGTGTAGTAAAAATTAATCCATTCTTTTTGCATGACATTGAAGGCTTGACTTACCATAGTTAGAATGATCCTATTTAGGTCACATATGCGCCGTTTTGTTCGATAACATGTTGCCATTTGGAAGGTAATATCATGATGCCTCTCTCATAGAAGCCCTTGTCAATATTAGCAAAAAATTGAGACAGTCGATTTTCACAAGCCTCTCTTGAAGCGAATTTTTCACCAGCAAACGTGTTCGTCATGGACAGGAACAGATGGTAATCACTCGGTGCCAGGTCCGGACTATAAGGTGGATGCATAAGAACCTCCCAACCAAGCTTCTGGCGAGTCACTATCGATGTGTGTGGCCTGGCGTTGTCCTGGTGGAACACAATGCCTCTCCTATTGGCTAAAGCTGGGCGATTGCTGCCTTCAGACGGTCCAATTGTTGACAGTATAGTTCCGAGTTAAGGGTTTGGCTGTAGGGGAGCAGCTCATAGTAGATAATTCCCTGTCAATCCCACCAAACACACAGCAAAACCTTCCTGGCCGTCAATCCTGGCTTGGGCACCGTTTGCGCCGGCGCACCGCGCTTCGACCACGACCGTTTTCGCGTGACGTTGTCGTAAGTGATCCACTTTTCATCACCAGTCACCAACCGCTTCAGAAATGGGTCGCTTTTGTTGCGATTCAGCAGCGATTCGCAGATGGAAATTCGGTCCATGAGGTTTTTTTTGCGTTAACTCGTGTGGCACCCATACATCAAGCTTCTTTGTGTATCCAGCCTTATGCAAATGGTTCCACACGGTTTTGTGTGCAATGTTTAGCTCTTGGGCAATCGAAACAGTGCTTACATGACGGTCGGACGCGACAATGTCCATGATTTTATCGACATTTTCGACACTTGGCCTTCCAGTGCGTGGTACATCTTTGACGTCAAAATTACCGGAACGGAATCGACGAAACCAAAATTGCGCGTGATTGGCTGTTACAGTATCAGGACCATAAACACTATTCACATTTGCAGCCGCCTGGCTTGCGTTTTCGCCTTTATCGAAGAAAAACTGTAAAATATAGCGTATTTTCTCTTTGCTAGTGTCCATTTTGACGCGCGCTCACACAACACTGAGTCAACTCATCACAACTATCTGAACAGTGTTTGTAGTACGCAATCGCATCGTTTGAACGCCATCTCGTTGAACCCGATCGGACTTATACAACGCGAGCTACAGATCACTGAAGCCATCTATTGGCAAAATAATGGATTACTTTTTACTACACCAGATATATTAAAAAGTTTTAATAAAGCAATAGCTATACGTTAAATACATTTTTTCTAAGTAAAACAGAAACCACTCCACTCTTATAATGCGTAATCAGAAAGCCAATATTATAAATGTACAAAGACGATTACATCTTGTCCTGTCCGAAACTGTTCACACCATTTATGCGTTCACCCATCCACGTATAACAGCGTTTGTTTCCCATGCTGTACTGTTAATCTTCGCAAAATTCTAGTTGGTTTCACATTTTCCTTCATCAGAAATTATTACAATCCACCGCTGGTCCATAGCAAAAGAACAAAGATGTTCTAATAGAGGATTTGCTTGTAGCTATCTGATGTGCAGAAAAAGAATGAAGCTAAAAAACAACTGAACATCGACCAAGGTGACGTACCTGATTGGTTAACAAACAACTAGAGAGCTTGTTGCCATCTTTGTTAACCGAAAACAATGTTTTTGATTGGAGTAAGTGGGCTAACTTGGCGGGACTAAGCTTTGACGTTTGGCTTCACGTTCTTGGCAAAAAGACATATCTCCTATTAGAACATCCTTGCAAAAGGCAAACTACTTTCTGCCATGTTTGTTTCAGTACTGCGCATGCGCCATCTGCATAATGTCGGCCGCGCGATGTTCACGAAGGATCATGGTACATCCACCGGCAGTTTCATCGTGTTCCTTATACATTATTCGATACATATTTGCGCCAAAATGTATCAATCTACTTGGAACGACTTTGTGAAGTAAGCAATACAATTAGGCCTACTAAATATTTCCGTAGAAGCTAAACTAATAGGGGAAATGTCTAAACAGAAAAAAGACAAACTAGGATTTCAAAATAACGCTTTTGCAGAATTTTCATTATTTATTTGACACTTTTAGGCTCCTCTTTGTCTCTAATTTCACTTTGCCCGTCTGTCTGGAATGTAAAGCAGACTAACACCTTAATGGAAGCAGGTAGAGAGGAATTAACTTAAGATTTTTCGGCCCAAAGACCTTCATTTATCCGGCTGCTTTTAATCTAGTAAGACTACAACGTTACATTATAGTACTTTTGTACTACATGCACTCAAGTCTATATGGCATACTAGAACTTAAATGAAAGTAGAGAAAAGAGAAATTGACTTCATATTTAGATTCTGAGACGTCGATTAACCTTTTCGCTTTTCAATCTGGCAAGACTACAACCTTCTTATACAGTATTAGTCCAATATATGCATTCATCTTGTAACGTAGACCAGTGTCTTAACAACAACATAGCTAGAAACTGACTTATTTCAATTGCAATAATCTTGATGTATTGGATCATTTGCAACCTGGTGACATCGCAAGTTATTTATAATATTCTTATACCATAAGCAATTTTGTGAAATTGGACACCCATACCCATGCGGATGTTCACAGTTTTCTTAATCTTCGGTTTAGTTAACCACGTCAATGTGGAAGTTGATGTTAAAAATATTTCTTCAGGGAACTCTGTTACTGTATGCATTTAAGTACGTTGTTTTACGAGGTCAACTCTTGAGTTTACACTATAAATTAATTCTTCTTACTGTCAGACGATTCAATGTTGATTAGCATTACAATCCTCTTGATGGCCGTGTGGTGGAGTGGCATTGAACTTTTATGTACGTTTGTAAAACTGTTAATTTCAAGAAGGTTGTTAAAATATTACGATATTACGAGAAAAAAAAACATGTTACAATCTGGCAGGTGATAACAAAGCAATAGTAGTGACTATTTTCGAAAGACGTCGACAGGTAGCAGCACATGCATATTTCAATTGAATCAGTGAACAACACCACTGATCATCGAGGGTGAGTGTAAAACTGTATATCGTGTTGGAGGAATGTTAGAGTGCGCTTTTTGTGGACGAAAAGTCTTACTCTCAAACACAGGTTCTCTGAACTACCAATATTTTGACACACACTATATTTTTCACTATATCTTTTTGATTTGATAACTATTTATTACGTATAGAACGGGGAACGCCACCATAAGAAAAAAGAGGCATTATGATACATATTTACGCAAACTAGAGCGTGAAACCACTTTCGAAATTTTACTTCGAACTTTAACCAAGCGACAGAAAGGGTAACATATCTCTAAACAATGTTTTCTACTTCACTGATTCAACTAACATCTCCTCACGATTCATCGCAATGAGGTAAAGCCTACCAGATCTTCAGAGAACTTCATTCATTTCTTAGGTGTGCTAATTTTTATATTTTATTAGCTTATATAGTGAGTAGCACACTGTTTCTCAACACCGCGTTTCCCCCCAAATGACCCTATGTCATGATTCATTTTACAATGTATTTCTTTTTCATGAAATTTAGAAATCTATTACCTTATCGAACAAACTTCAAATGAAGCTCAGAGGTATAATGTGTCATTGGGACAAACAGCAATAATAACGAAAGGTGGATTTCGGAAGGATTCGGTTCTGGCCTAATTCAAGGTACTATCTCAGCATTTGTCTGTTGTGACCAATGAAAACCAGGAGAACCTAAGTCAGGATTGATGTTTACTAAGTCCACTGTCTTCGCAATGATGTAAACATTGTACCAACTGAGAGACAAGGCGTCTGATTTCAAGGACAAATGCGACAAATATAGGGTTTATAGGATAGGGTTTAATCAACCAAACACTTAGTTCTGGAATACAATTTGGAACATACACTAGAAAGCAGCACTTTCCGCTGTTTTTAGACCACATACTTGTAAGTAATTGATTCAGTTTTTGTTTAAGAATGTTGAAGAGAACTTACGTTGGTGCATTCAACCAAACAATGCCTTTTCTTGTGAAAACTTGGTATCAAACAAACCAATGTGCTTGTGAAACACTGAGAAAGTGGTCAATAGCTTACACGAATCTTCGAAAGCCATCGAAGTCAACAGTTCTGACCCTGGTTAGGAAATTTGAGATAAATGGCTCTGTTCACAATGTTCGTAAAGGAAATGTGGGTGCACCAATATCAGCCAGGAGACCGGGAATGAGGAAGAAGTACGATGGTGAATCTCCGCATCGTACTCTTACATGTTTCTAAGGTAGTTACTTTGGAAACAACGTGCCCCTCTCAACAATCCCAATCATTACTCTGGAGCTATCGAATGGCCTCCTTAGTCTCCCGACGCAAACCCTTATGACTTCTTTCTTTGGAGTGATTTTAGAGGTTTGGTGTACAAATCACTACGTCTGAGGTTTTTTTTTTTCACTGTAAGTCCAGACCCTCGGCAAACTCATAGAGAAATTTGAAACCAGAATACTCCATCTTGTGGTAACGGAAGGAAAACATTTTTAAAATTTTATCAAATAGCTACCTTTTGAACCTACTAGAAAAAAAAAACCTAACTGATTAAATATATCTTTTATCAATAAAACATTTTCTACAAACTAAGTTCCGTTAACTGAAGGGCATGAGGGAAAAACAATGGTAACCCACATTGAGCATGAATTGAGATATTACGTTACGAAAATTCATTCTATTTTGCCGGCATATGCATGCGGCTTCTGATAAAACAAATTGCCAATATGCTGCCATCTGTTGTTTATAACTTGAACTCTTTCCACAGTTCAGCTGATATGAGTGTTACCATTGTATTTCTGTACTGAAATGAGCGTTAGCATGGTTTCCCTCCCATGCCCATCAATTATTGAACACCCGGTACAAAGTTGCCAAGCTCTTTTCTCCCACACAGAAAAAAAAATCAAACATATGAATCTAATGTTCCAATAAGGTGAGACCTTTTAAACTACAACATAGAAACTCCTCATAGAAAATCCAACAAAAGCAGGACAAAGTAACATGAAGTTATTGAGCAAACTTAAAAAATAAAATAAAACTTTTATGGTAAACTTTATTTGGTATTTGACGGGTGGCATTTAACCACAATTTGATTTATATTGAATTGTGATATCAACCAGGAGATCAATAGTCCCTGCCTACACACTTGTTGAAGTTTATTGGTGTTTTTTTTTTTTCAATTTAAAAGAAACTTTCAAGTAGAATTTTATGTTTTCGTATTTCTCAATCATCTGACAGAATGTTACATTATATACGATACCGATTAAAAAAAAGGCAATAAAATATATATTGCCGACTTCTCAGCAAGAGCTATGAAGAAACGAAAGCATATTGAATGTTTCCTTTTGACCATATTTTTTTCCATTTACTTTTACATCAATTTACTTTTCCATTTACTATCAATTTGCATTTTTATGGTTTCTCAAAAAGTTAAAAAAGAAGTTCATTTATACATACATTCAATACAGAATGAAATACATTCATGTGTTACGTTAAAGCAGTTACAACACGGACCACACACTTCGGTAAGCTTCGTAGGTTTTCGTTTTTTTTTTTCCTAAATGATGTCAATTCGTTGAATGAACACTGCAAAGACTCTTGCGTTTTGTATCCCTTCTTTTTTCTGATCCTCGTCACATAATATTTACAATAGCCTTCCTAACGTTTCATTGATCTTCTCAATCTACTTCTTCACGACGCTATTATGTAGATTTAAACTTTTTTCTTATTACTTTCCATCTGAATTTAATTTAAAAAATTCTTCTTTGATAAGTTTTGAACATTCTTTGTTTAAATTGTAAAGCGTTATTAAATTTTATACAGAATATTTTTTGTGTATTTTTATTTAATTTAATTCAGCCCTGAAACTAAAATGAAAGTGAGAGGTACTTCAACATTAAAGAGAGTAGTTGTATATTTATATGAATAAGAGTTGCAACCATAATCCGGTCCAAGCTCACATTCCTTATTCACACAGCTGTCCTTTAATTAAAATTCTTCCTCTTCTTTCTTTCTTTTTTTTTAGGAAATAAAAACGAGAAAATAACGTAATTATAGCACTAAGGGCTACTTTTCGTGCAAATGTGCTTTGCTTGTGATTTAGGTGAGTAGCCAATTGAAACACGTGTTACACGTAGAACACGCAATAAAACACGTGTTTCAATTGACTACTCACCCAAATCGTAAGCAACGCAGGCTTGCAAAAAAAAAAATAGCCCTAAGAGAAGAGATATTTTCATAAAGGAAGTTTAAAAAAAAAAGAACTGTGGATATTTGTTTTATGAAATCATCACTGAAGTGTGGAGCTAACAAGAGTAGTTAGGACTGATTTTTATGAAAGCGTGAGTTGCTTGCTTTGTTTGTGAGTGAGTAGCCAATTAAAACACGTGTTACATGTAGAACAGGCAATAATATACATGTTTTAATTGACTACTCATCCAAATCACAAACAAAGCAAGCAACGCAAACTTTCATGAAAATCAGCCCTTACGTTTTTTAGCCAATGTTAGCAAAATTTGGCATGCAATTGGCTGTTTCAAATGGCATGCCATCGTAGTCAGAGCTGTAACTGGGTGACTCTTGGTGACTCGGTTTGCTCATACATGCGTGACGTGGCGGCCTGGTCTAAAACTTGACCCGATCTTGACCCAAATGACCAGACTGAGTCTGTGATCCGGTGATTCAATCCTGACCTAATTACTCTGTTTAATCCCGATTTGACGAAGGTTGTCCTAATAGAGGAGATATCTCATGCCCTGTGAAAGAGTGAAGCCAAAAAACGAAAGCAAAAACAGAGCATCGACCAAGACGGTGCACTTCATTGGCTAGCAGACAAGTACAGAGCTTGTCGCCATGTTTGTTAGCCGAGAACAATATTTTTGATTGGAGTAAGTGGTCTAACTGGGCGGGACTAAGCTGTGACGTTTGGCTTTGTTTTTAACAAATCGCATATCCTCTATTAGAACATCCTTGGATTTGACCTGATCTTCTCATTGTGAGTTGAATCAAATCAATATTATAATTTACGAAATTCACAAATTCTTTCATGATAGCCTGTCCGAGGAAGGGGGAGTTATTTACACACCTCCGGGGGTATTTTTTATTCTTTTCGGGAATACCGTATAAAATTAGTTTCATATGTTATCAATTATCACTATTGTTAGAATATTTTCGTGTGAATTTTTCGTGCTCTAAGGGGTAAATGGTGCTCAGTGTTTTCGGTCACCCCTGAAAAAATCACTGTTCAAACCATAGAGTTAGGGAATATAAATAGAGGGAACCTTAGGCTGTTTTGTTGGAGAGGGGAATGAAGCCAAGAGACGGAAGGGACGAGGCATTTCGGCCATATTAACTGGCCTCCTATTTAGAGACCCTCTTTTCCGAGTATTGCCTCTCTGAGGTGCACTCATCCTCTATCGAAAAAGGCAATCCTCACAGTACTCGGTATAGAGAGAGAGAGGCTCTAATTGGGCTACACAAGATGGCTGCCGATGAACCGAATTTGGCTTCATGTGACGTTATGTATGTTCTCTCTATTTTCTTCCTAACTCTATGGTTCAAAGGCAACAGTGTGTAATAAAGAAAGAATTAAGACTCTGCTTTGCCCTTCGAACAATCTGGTCAGGTCGGTTCCAAGTGTAGACCCGCTGACCAGGTCTAAAACTTGGCTTAAATGACCCAGTGACACGTTTCAACTCTGACGTAAGTTAGAAATATAGAGTAGTAATTTCAGAAGATAAAAATATCTATACCAAATTTATAATTTTAGAAAATTTACATTCCTCTTATAATTTCAATTTTTTTATCAACTCAATGATCTCTATCTAGAAGCAATACTGGACTGACTGCTTCCATTGAAAACCTCATGAATATATGAAGCACGAGAGTGGAGAGGACACTTAATCTCGTTTATTCACTCCAGTCTAAACCAATATGGACCAAAGTTTAGATTCTAACTGTTTTTTACGCTTGATATCGCTTTCTATTTGTCTTAATTCTTGCAAAAAAAAATAAATAAATAAAAATATATATATTTCCAGTATTTTTATTATATGTAGAGTACGGTATACTATTATATGAATAACTCAATAATTACTACTTAAATGAAAAACGGACCGCACAGCGATATGAAGCGTAACAAACTGAGTTATAACTGAAAATTTGGTCCACATTGGATTAGACTGGAAGTGGACAAATGAGTTTAAATATTTGCTCTGACGTCTGTCTTTCAACACTAAGCAGTCACTCCAGTACCATTACGTAGAGCTGGATATGATCAACCTTTCATTCTACATTTTCCTGTACTTAACGACATGCGAGTGCTCGGTCAGTATCTAAAGCTAGACGCAAGCGGAAACATTTAATCTTGTGTATCCATTTTAGGTTGAATCCAAAATCGACCAAACTCTCAATGCTACCTCAATATTATTTTTTTCCTGTTGTCGCTGTGTGGCGCATTTTAAATTCATGTCTTAATTTTTGACTTACCTACTCACTGGATTGCGCATATAATTAATAGCACTGAGACATCAAAAGGACAAGTGGAAAACCTTGAGTTAGAACTGAAAAATTGGTTCTCTTTGGGTTAAACTCAAAGTGCAAAATCGGGGTTAACTGATCCCTCTTATGTCGGGTTTCAGATACTAACTTGATTTGTAATTCAGTCGTGCACTCCAGTTAGATAAATTAGAGCTCACTGGTCATGATAATTTTAACCCAGAAAATTTTAAATAAGGGTGGAACGTACTGTGCCATTTAGTATTCAAACCAAGAACGACAACAGCAACGCCTCTAACGGTAAAAAGAAGAATGTAGGCAAACAATTTTTTACTTCTTCTCTCATCATTATATGGTTCATTTCGTGTAGGATGTCTTCATCTTTTTGGGCTTTTTTGTTGTTTTTCTTTCATGCGTTTCAATAGCATTTTTGTGGGTTTTTTCCTCTTTGTTTTTCTTCCATCTCTGTGGAAATGTCTTTATCATCATTTCTTTCTCATTTTTTATTATTCATTTAATTCTCTTTTCACGTTTCATGCATTCTTTCTTTATCTTTAGTTCCTTAAAAAAATGTAGCAGAAGTTTGAAAAAAAGGATAATAAAAGAAATGTTCCCATTAATGCTCTCAACTACTGTTTGTGCTTAAATCAACAGTCAACAGAGGTCTCTACCGTGAGTGTGACGTCACGTGGGGAAAATATATTAAAAAAGAAGGATGGGACCTTATTCATTATTCAAACAAGAACTACAGTCCGCGAGTGAGCGACAGCGCGCACAATAATTTTATGAAGTTATATCTTGAATTGCAGTATAAAAAAAAAGCTGCTACCTTTGTTTAAAAGAGCAAAATGAATTTCTGGATTTATTTATAATTTATAAGAGTAGCAGGCAGGGAAGTTTCAGCCAGGGCCTTTTCTCTAGGTTTCATCCCGACAGTCGCCTAGTGAATTTGAAGGTAAACCGCAATCAAGATGACTAGCAGCAGGATTCGAACTTGGATACCTTGTTACTGTATTGATTCTTTTTTGTATTAGTAGAATACAAGGGGGTCAAAAAATGTTAAACCTAATTGTGAAATATTGTCTCTACACTCGTGAAAGTTTTGGGACCTGTTTACTAATTCCTGTGAGGATGGAACAACAAATTTGGTGAATGGTGATAATAGCTGCTTTTTGTTTGTTTGTGCAGGTAAATGAAAATTGTTGTGTGGATGAATGAGGAAAATATGTAGGAACTTAAATCAAGAGATGTCATGTATTCTAAATATTTAGCAGCCCTTATTTTGAGATTTGCTTCCAACTCACATCAAACTATGTTAAAATTTAAACAAATTTGATAAAAGTTATCATACTAAGCCCTTCTCTGGTTCAAAATCGTTGTTCTTATAAATTGAGGCGTATGCGCCAACAAACTTCAAAGTGATATCTTTGTGTAAGTGGAGTTATTTACGAAACAAAGGTCTGTAATGTGTCTTTTGATATGTATGTGCACTTGGTTTAAATATATTGCAAGAAATAGCCTCGATATTCAGAAATTTCTGGAGGGAAAATGTATTAGAAAAACAGTGGAAGAAACGTCTGTTACATACGATTCCTGTGAATGAGCGCACGCTTGAACATTGTGTAGGATTTATTTAACAAAAGCCTATGTCACACCATATCGCGACACCTTGCACAAGATTCAACTTCGTTGCTGTTTTGACGAGAATTGTAACATAGATTTTTGTTCGCGCATGCGCCTCAAATATATCTCTTCTTCAAATATCAACTACACGACACTTCATAACTTTTTGTATACAATATTATGTTTTACAGTACATTTACAGTGATTTATTGATTATTCATTGAAAGGTTTGTTTAACTTTATTATCACTCACGTAATTATAAACAATTAGTAATGCCATGATTCTACAAACAATGACGAAGGCTACGGTCCTTTGACAACACAAAAATATTAACTTTATAAAATAGACTGGCAACACTGACAACTGGAGTACTTGACCACGCTGATATCCACACTATTTTTGTGTTATCGAAAATTGTTTATGCCAAATGTTGGTGCATATAGGTCTAAAGAAATGCAAGCAATTTGAACGATTGATTTTTTAAAAGTGAGTTGGCAACACTGGTCCACTGCACCAATCAAGACTTCCGGTGCTTCTGGGTTAGTCTAGCTAAGACCTTTCCAACAACACTTGATCCACCTCTCTACTACTTGTACTTCCTGAGATTTAATTTCTGGACACGGTTGGCAACACTGAGAACGGGGTACTTGGGCACGGAGAAACCCACAGCATTGTGTCGAATAATATTTATGCCAATTTTGGCGCAGATAGATCACACGGAATAGAAGTGATTTGAACAACTGACTTTTAAAAGTGGGTTTGCAACACTGACCCCTTCTAGTTCCTGAGATCTATTTTCTGAACACAAAAAAATAGACGGACTGACTTAGCGGAATTATAAAGTCAGTCCCTTTTTATAGCTTCGCTATCAAAAGACCTAAAATAGGTATCAAGCGAGAATATTTTAGTTGGGTAATATAAAGTAAATTAGTTTATGTAAAAGTATTCAATGTGCCCTCTAATAATAAAAATTAACAATAAAAATATAAAAACAAGGAAATAATCAAGGCACTTCATCACTGCTCCTAGAATGCTTAGATATGTCAGAGAACTGTTGAGGAAAATAGATGGAAGGCAGTGGCGGCTCGTAACGCAAATAATCGGTGAAGTACTAGCAATATATATCCATCTATATGTTCCTACTTGTTCATTAACATTTATTCTGGGATCTCTGAGCTCAGACAGAGTACTGATAATGAAACTATTCAATCTTAGATGATGTTGACTGACTTTCTGGCCTAATTAACATTTATTAATGCTTTGCATATCAAAATAATAAGTGAAGTATAACTTCATCAGCTTCATCTGATAAGCCGCCAATGAAAAGTAGTTGCGACAACCGTTACAGTTGTGAGTGACTAAGTTTAGAACTTTCAGAACGTCCCTAGCAAAGCGAGTGTGAGATCATCCGGCGATATTCATTTCCTAGAATTTATTGGCAACGTCACTACATACTCTTCTCGTTTCCGTGGTGGAGGTAGTTCTATTCTAATTCAAATCACACAAAAGTCAAAACCAAAATTACTCTTTTTCTCTATAAAAGTTATAATTTTAATCTCATATCTAAAGTACCATAAATTTCATCCCACAGGAAGGGGGGAAGGGGGGAGAGAACAGTACAAAACCTCGGTCTGTCAGGAAGTAGGAAAATATTTTGCCAAGACTCGAAAGCGTAATTATTCTAGACATGTGTCCCCCGCCTCTCTCTCTCTCTCGCTGCCTGACATTTGAATATGCAAATATGTAAAGTGCATTAGGACACTGCATTGTGGTTTTTACGTGTCCGTGCATGCTATGAATATATTTACAGTGAAGATTTATTTACACTTAATGGATAATTTATACCAGTTAATCTGTTCTTCTCTTGTCTGGTAGAGATTAAAGGTCTCTGAATAACAATGGTTTAAAACGGTTTAAAGACCTAACTGAATTTCTAAAGCATAAGGAATGTTCATCAACAAAAAGTCTAGCAAAGCGTTTGAAGGCTTAATCGCTATTGAAATGGACAAAAATGAAGTCTTCTATTTAAAAGCGTAATCTTTAGCTGTTAAGTGTGGCGTGAAAGAACAGCTCAAGGAAAGAAAGCGTTCAAAACGAGGCTCTACGAAGTATTATCAAATGAAACAGGTTTGACCACTTTTGAATTGTATGCTGATGACCTTGAAAGATGATCACGTGATTTGTGGCTTGATCGTCGCTGCGGTGCGTAGTTCAGTCTAGAATCCTTTGGCTCTAGCCACGGAAAATATAGCCAAATATTGTCCAGAAGATACAAAATATTCTTTAAACCAACTTACAACCAGGTTTACAATCGACCGCTAAGCTTCTAGTCAACGCTAAGTTGAGGCCAAGTCATAATTTGTAATGCAAAATTATGACTTGGCCTCAACTTAGCACAGCTTAGCGGTCGATTGCAAAACTGGGGGTTAATGTCATTTGAGAAAAGAACAAAGCACTTTATCTGACTGGCAACACTGTCAATTCAAGCATATTATAACATTTTAAATTCTAATATCTACCTTATACTGACCCCATGGATGTAAATACGGTAGACGGATCGACTGGCCAAATACAGTTAAGCTGGGGCAACTTGACACCGGTTTTCGATTAATCTTGACTGGTGAATTGGGATTTACTTGCGTCTTATTGGTTGGACTATGCCTGGGTGTGTGGAAGCAAAGAATGGATGAAGATCTAGTTAAGGAAGAGAGGAGGAAGATTGGAATATTTTAAATATGGTATTGTACGGAACGTGATGTTCGGTTGTTTTTTTTAATCAATTACACCTGCCAGGTACTCATGGCTTGTGCTGGCTTCAATTTCGGGTCGCTAGAAGTAGATCCGTCTCCCGTATTAAGACCCATGTACTGACCCAAATCTCATGCGACAACATACTTTTGTTTTCATACATCGTCGGTAATATATCGAGCAAAATTAGTTTTATTTACTATTTTAGGAAGCTGATTTGGGAGCCGAAGTTGTAACCCATGTATCTAGAAAGCGTAAAGATCTTCTACAATACTTTACATTATCTATTTTAATAGTTTCTGTTTCGGATATTTTTTCTGCTAAGAGTCTCACGTCTTGTATTTACGTACATCCTGTATTTACCTTGGACATTTTTAGTAAAATTTGGATTCAATTCCCAAATATTCGAATCAGGTAGGTTAGTATACCGTATTAAGATCTTGCGAGAACTACTTCTTCCGCAAATAAATCTCATCAGAATTACTACTTCCACCAAAAATCTCACTAGTAAATTTTGATGCAGTTGGCAACTCTGATAAAATTATGTAAGCTCACGTTTTGCTAAATGACGGAGGATAAAGATCACAAAAATTGTTTTAAGTGTTTGCCGGAGATGAGAATAAGAGAAGAACAAGATTGTGGATGTTTTACACCGTCTTCTTTGGAACAAAAAGAAGAAAACAAGGATTGCAATAGTAGCAGGTCGTTACAAATTGTGACATGCTATTAACAAAACAAGTTCAATGTTCTTGTTGCGATAACATTATGTCACACTTTGACATAAAAGTTTTATCACTTTTTCCCCTTTTAATTATCTTCTCTCAGAATCACAAAGATCTGTACTGTCACTATCTTTTCCTCTCCTTTGACTCCCCCCTCTCTCTTATTCTGTCTTTCTCTAGCTTAGTTCCTTTCTTTCTCTCATTTTAGCTCTCTTATTCGGCTTTCTCTAATTTGTTCTTTCTCCTTATTCCTGTTTCTCTAGCTTTCTTTATCAATCTCTTTCTCTTTATTGCTATATTTCTCTTTTCTGACTCATTCGTTTTTTTGTCTCTTTCTCCCTCTCATATTATTCCTTAATCTCGTATTACTTCTCTGTCTCGTTTGTTTTCTTTCTCTTTTCTCGCTTTCTTTCTCTATAGTATTTCTTTCGATTTCCCTCTCTATCAATCTTTTTTCTCTGATTCTTTCCTCTCTCTTTGTCTCTATATCTTGGTTTCTTTCTCTTTTATCCTCTTTGTCTCTTCCTCTCGCATTCTTCCTTGCTTTCGTATTATTTCTCTCTCTCGGCTTTCCTGCCTTTTCTTATAACTTTCCCTCTGGCTGCATCTCTCGACTGTCTACCTACTTTTCTCTCACTCTCTATCTCCCTCTCTCGATTTTTAATGCTTTTCTAACTTTCTCTTTATCTTCCTCTCTTGGTTTCTCTTCAAGATCTCTTTCTTTCATTTTCTTGTGTTCTCTCTTTTCCCTTTTCTCTTTTTCAAATTTCATTCCTCTTTCTATCGTTAACTTGTTCTACTTTTTTAAAATTTTTATCTCTCTTTCTTTGTCAGTCTCTCTTGTGAAATGACTACAAATGCTATGTCGAAAGTTTGTACGAAGAAGCATTTCTTCATCTATTTCTTGAATTAAACAAGATTTTCTGTCAATCGAATACTAGCACAAATATCGTTTACTGTTATCCTCCAAATTACCATTCCGCAAAGACGTATACAATCAAGACTAAAAGTTTAGTACAATAATTTACACTGCAAACAGACAATAGCTATTACGTCGAATTAGGTTCTACTAAAATCCATCTACTTCGACTCGTATCAAAAGAACCCAACTAGAGAATCTGGCTTGCCTTTTTAGGTAGATTTCGAAGAAAAATATACCTATTGAGATCGTTACCATATCGAAGTATATACTGTATATATATTAACACGCTAGCGGCCATAATTTTGAAGATATTTGAACCAAATTGTTATATGATGTTTCTAGGCTTAATAGCTCGGTTAAGTTCGTTAATGAACAAAATCGGTCGCCATCTTGGATCCAAAATGGCCGCCGAACCCATTGTTGTGTAGAATACACAGTCTAAACCGCTAGGGCTATTGAAATCAAATTTGGCATAAAGGTAAAACATCACTTTTTGATTACGAAAATGTTACATAATGAATTCAAGGACGCCATCTTGGATCCAAGATAGCGGACCTAAAAACATTTTCCAAACCATTTGAACTAGAGAAACGAAATTTGGCATAAAGGTGCATTATAACGAGTAGTTTAGGAAAATATTACATTTGGGAATAAACGCCATCTTGGATCCAAAATGGCCGCCCAAAATCCTATTTTGCACATCGTTTGAGCTGGAAAAATGAAATTTTCCTTGAAGGTGTACCATCACAAGTGGGTCACGACAATATAAAAATACTTTCAAAAACTCGTCAACTTGGATCCAAAATGGCCGCACCAAAAGCCCAATTTCCAAATCATTGAAGGTAGAGAAACGAAATTTTCTTTGAAGGTGTATAACCAAGAGTAGGTTACAATAAATGTTGCAAACTTACCCTTTGGGGGCGCAGCCCCAAGTAGGAGGGTGCAGATGGACACTATGGTGGTGAAGTGCTGCAGGCAGATTTTGGTTACGATAAAGGAGGCACATCCTCTCAAAAGCACTGAAGTTTGGGGCGAACCCCCTACGTCTTGTGGGGTGTCGTTGAACAGCTCTTGATGAATAATCAAGAAACCAATAAATAGCTTCTCGATAGCGCTTATATAAGGCTAGGTTTGAATTTTTGAAAATAAAAATAAAACTTCGAGATCTACCTTAGCCTGTAATCCTACCTAAAGGGATTTTTATATTTAAGACTAGCGCTGCATAAAGAAGACGAAAGATCAAGACATGTCGTTCATAAACGAGCGTTTCGTTCCTGGAATTTTCTTTCTTTATATGTCGCTGATAGCTTGTGTACTTTACTCCTTAGCATATTGTTCTCCTTATTTCCCTGTTTTCCTTCTGTTTTTGCCCCTTCTTTTGTGAAGGTTCATTTGTTGCTGACGTGAAATACGAACACTCTGTACAAATACAACCTCAAGTTAATTGAAGAAACAGATATTTATTGATTGAAGAATGGATCCTACTAGGCCAGTACTTTGACCCACAATATACTGAAAATAAAGTATATGATTCGAAAACTTTTTAATTAGTCAAAATATAGTCAAATGTGTGTCTGTAGCATCAAAGTTTTTTTTTATTTTACATAAAACAACAAAATATTGGTAAAATTTTGAATTTTGTGAATTCCTTTTTTTTTAAAATTCCAAACTCAACAGAGCAATATCTTTTCCTACAATGTATAATATAGGAGATCTAATGACCTATATCATAACAGAAAAGAGAAATGTTCTAAAGATGCTCAGCCATTAATTAATGTTTCTTCGCGCTTTTGGTGCAGCAAGCAGCGATCACACATTTTTCTTTCCATGCGAATTGCATTCCTTCGTTGCAACCCTTTTCTGTTAAAAGTAGGTTATAAATGTTCAGGTATATTATGTCTTATACAAACAGGTAACAGAGATTTTGTACGTCATCCCAGATGACTTTAATGCGCAGTATATAAAATCATTCAAGTTACGTTCCTAGGTTCAAATTGAAATGTGAAGTTATTAAAGGACTTTGGCAACTTTGGCTCAGTGCGTTTGGAAGATTTAATTTTAATTTTGTTTATGTCCTTCAGGCATCTAAGGCTTAGGTCGGAATAGAGGAGGGGTGAGGATGCTGGAAGGTGTCAGCCAGGGCCTAAGTTGAAGGTGTCATCCCGACATTTTAATGGTGTGACTGAGGAAAAACCCTGGAAAAACCTAAGTGAGGATGGTCGGCCACTGAGATTGAACCCACGACATCCCGAATGCTACGTCAACGATCTACCACTGAGCTACGGAGGCTCGGTGTGTATAGGTTATGATGGGAGATTTGGTAGAATGAAGAAAGTGGGAAAAAACCGTGAAAACCTACGCGCACGGTGTTTGTCCACCACAAAGCCCACATGGTATTAGCTGGAATCGAACCGAATACCCCAAGCGGAAGAGGTGAGCGCTTTACTACTTTAGTCCCAATACGTTAGTCCTCTGGTGTTTTCCCCTTTCTATAAGGGTTTATATGTGTGTGTTTATACTGTCATGAAAAAACGCTACTAAGCAAAAACGTTATAATAAATATGAATTTGTCTCGTGCATAACGAGCTGATATGCCTGCCCGTTGGAGCGGGGGTTAAACGAAATAGTCGTTCGCGATATCTCTTGTTTACTTAATTGCAGCTTTTCTACATATCTTCAATGTTCAACACATCCTTCCATATATGCAACCCACACCACATAAGTGTTATATTGGCTACCAAAGAGAAAGAGTGTGTTACTCAACGTGAAATTTATATGTTACGGGTCATTCCACGTCAAATCATACCACACTAGTTACTTTACTATATATATATATATATATATATATATATATATATAAATCACAACCATATTCAATCCACTAGAGGATGAGGCCTCTCCCCGAAGGGAGGAGTTGGTCTACTGCTCCCACGCTGACCAGACGGGTTGGGAGAGGAGAGCGGAAGCTCTCACTGTGATCGCCACTGTCTTTATTCACAGCAGCTCCGCAATTGTTCTGACGATGCTGGGTCAACACCGGGAATAAAACCGGGGACAGCTCGCACTGAAGTCGAGCGCGCTACCGACTAGGCTACGCAGGAGCTCATATGTATATGTATATGAGTTTCTACATGTTTAAGGTTATCAGAACAACTTTTAAAAAGAAAAATATTATACCCTTATTTCTCCCGAGGCGACTGTCTCCAACATGGCGGGTTGCGTTTTTTTCTCTCGTAGACATGTACGAAAACCTGAGTATCTCAAAAACTAGAAGAGCTGGAGATCTGAAACAAAAACTGTTGTGTAGCTCCTGAAATGTTCTTTCAAGATGCGGAATTATCTTTTCTAAAATCAGTTTCTTTAACAACAACAAAAAAAACAACCTACAAAATGAGTCACGAACTGCATATCATTGGATTTTTAACCATTTTTTGCGGGTGAAGGATTTGAATATAAAGGTTGGATCACCGTTGGACCCACCGTTTTATATATGGATCAGTTTAATATAAGGTTGCGATCATTTGTAATGTTTAGACATAGCAACAGAGTGTCTGTATAAATAAAAAATCGTTGCGTTGAATTACATCTACTTTTTCCTTCTACAGGGGTTCAAACGTGCTCCTTCGTCGAAAAATGCCGGATTTCGGGCTTAAATGTCTCAGATGGGTTCCTATGAACAATCCTGAAATTTGGTGTCAAGAAATCCTTCTTTGTGCTCAGCTCACAACCAAAACTGCAACCTTTATTTCTAAGTAGTTTGATCAGTCCAAGCGGATTATATGTGTATATGTAGCTTCATATTACTGAACTACTTGAAAGGCTCAATTTTAACTCTCATGAACTACCTTTTCATGACTAAACCACTCGAAAAAATGGTAACTTTTATGTTGAATTGAGCACATACAAGACTTTCTCCGTAACAAATTTAAGATATTTTTTTCCATAAGGACTCATCTGAGATATTTAAACATAAAATCAGGCATTTTTCTGCTAAGGGCAATGTTTGAACCCTCGTTTAAGAAAGGAGTGTAATTTAACGCAATGATTTTTTTTATATATATATATATATACAGACATTTTGTTGGTAGATTTAAACATTACAAAAAATTCCGACCTTCTTTCAACTGCTTCATAAAAGAAAAAAGTGGCCTTTGTGAAAACACCAAATTAGCATTTGACGAAAAACCGCTTTCATTGACTAAACCACTCCGAAATAAAAGTTGCAATTTTTTCTGTCAGTTGGGCACATATAAGGCTTCTTCGACACCAAATTTCAGATACTTTCATGTGGACCTATCTGAGGTATTTAAGCCCGAAATCCGGCTTTTTCCACAAAGGTTCATGTTTGAATCCTCGTAGAAAAAGTTGTGTGATTTAGTGCCACAATTTTTTACATGAAAGACTCGTTTGGTAGGTATAAATATTATTTAAAAAATTTAGCCTTATATTAAACTCCTTCACCCCCAAAAATGATATTAAAAATCCAATTATACGAGATATAATCGTATATGAAATTAACAAGTTACTTAATATCAAATTGATAATCTACTTAATGCGAAATTGATAAACAGTTAACAGTTGGTGGGCTCAAAATTGCCCAATAAGGTCAAAGTCTGAGACCAGACACAGTCTACGGTTTCAGTCTGATCAAATTACGTAAATATAGAGATCTTGGTGAAGATGGGTGCGATGATGTATGTTTGTATGTTGGACAGACAGACAGACTGACTGCTAGATAGAATTAGAGTTTCATTTTTGGGAACAATGCTACCGAAAAAAAACATATCGGTTTTCGATCAAGGATTCTGGACTGGATGAGTCACAATTAAACGTACAGATTCAAAATCCTCTCAAAACTGTAGATCCTGCTCTTAGACCGTTAACTTCACTTCTTTCTGACGGTAGGCAATCGTACACCATATTACTACGTAATCAAGACCTTCGGGATTCAAGAAACTTTCCTCCAGATTCAAGATGGGTTCCGTGTTTGTGATGTCTAAAGGATCAGATTAACTTACAAGAGGTTTTTGTATCGAATCCAGGCCTGGGCATGGATGTTGATCGATTTTAAAAGCATTACACGTCATATAATGGTGATGGTTGGAAGCCCTTATTTACTAAAATGGTCCCAACAGAAGAACGATTATAAGTTTATTTAACAGAACATTCATAATTGAATTGATTGAATTTCTTTAGGCGTCTATGGCTCAGACCGGGATAGGGTAGGGGAAAGAAAGCGCGAAGGAATAGTCCAGGGGCCCAAGGTGAAGGTACCATCCTGGTATTTTCCTGATGTGACAGGAACATTTTTGAAGAAACCTCAGACAGGGTGGTTGGCCGCTGGTATAGAATCCAGAAGCAGGACCTCCGGACTGCGAAGTCAACGTTATTCCAATTAAGCTACGTGTACTCGGTCCAAAGGCAGTTGGAGTAAACAGCAGAAGGGTAGCTTTACCTTTCCATATCTTTTATTAAAAAGAAAAAACGATGTCAATTTGCAACGTAAGTAGAGCACATAATGTTCCACAAACAGCACCCGCACACTTACGTCTTCTTTGTATATTTGCAGATACATATCTCATGAGAAGCAATTTGATACGAGCAATCGTAAAGGACAAAATGCATTTATTATTTCTACCTCTTTCTCTCTGAATTGACAAAGTGTTTCGTGCGTGCTTTATGACGTTGTCAAATAGTTTTCGTTCCACAAACATTGACGTCATAACTGCTCTATTTCTTCTCTCTATCACATCATGTAGGTCATCCGGATATCTTTTCCTTTTCAAGGGAAGAGTGTACAATGGAAAGATGGATTCGTTACTGTCATGTAGAATGCAAATTTCTTTTTAAGAGCTGCTTTTGTACTCCATAAACTTTGACATCAGGGTTTTTATTTTGTTGGCAGGTTATATTTGTTTTCTTGAACGAACACACGCTGTAAAATAATGATGTAGAGGAAACATAAACGCACAAACGTACGTGGTCATCCTTTTACGTTTAGAGGTTACAATTGTAGATCATTTGGGGAGCCACCGACGTTCAAATTCTGATGCTGAAGAACCTGACAAAGGTTTTCCAGTAGTTTAATCAGTTTCACTGGGCATTGAACTTATTTATGGCCTTTAGGTGTCTCAGGCTCAGGTCGGAATAGGGTGAGGGATGTTGGAAGATAATTGGCTAGGGCCTAGTTTGTAGGTACCATGTTTGCCTGATGTGACTGAGGAAAAACGCTGGAAAAACCTCAGTCAGGATGGGTAGCATCTGAGATCGTTCCTAGGATCTTTCGATTGCTAAGTCAATGCTCTATGAACTGAGCTACGGCCGCTTGATAGTTTCACTGGGCAAACGACAGAATCGTACCTTAGAGCCATGTATACAACTGCTAATAGGGAGAGTATGCACCTCTATCTTCCGTTTTGCCCGCCTACGAACAAGAAGGGAAAGTCTCTGCATTGGATGGTTAGCCAAACGTCATACACACTGTTACCCCATTATCTCGTCACTGGGCTGCGTTGTGGTCACACGTTGTTGTCTTCGTTCCAGAACACCGTCAAGGAAAACTTTTTTCTTTCCTCTCCGCTTGTTGGCACTGTCAAGGAAAGTTGGCAACACCGTCAGCGTCTGTCCACTCTCTGCGCCAGCCAATCCTTACTTCCTTTCCTCTGCCGTTTCTACCCAGATCTATTCTTTAATAATTAAAAAAAAAAGACTATAGTATATTCCACCTTCCATGTTGTAAAAGAGTACTCAGCGAGCACACGCACAAACTAACAGAGGGGAAGGGAGATGCAACGAAATTCCTTGAAAATATCAACCTCTAGCTGATAAATTGAAATCAGAAAGTGTTTGGTAGGAGCTGGGAGTAACGAAGAAAAAGTTTTATGGGCAATTTCAGACCTTAAAATATGTTTCAGAGAAAATGCAAATAATGATAAAATGTTTTATGAACAATTTTGTTTGGAATATAAAAATGAATTTCCTAATTTTGTACAAGAGAACATTTCCTTCAACACCGATCAGCGCTCTTTCCACCTCTCTTTGTTCGTTGTTGCAACTCAGATTGTTCCAAAATAAAGTTTTTAAAAGAATAAGTAATCAAAAGAACACTGACTTCCTTCTCATTTAACACCATCGAAAACCTTCTAACAATTTTATGTTTTTCTAAAACTCCTTCTTCCCAATTTCTCTCATTTTATCTTGTGACAGATCGTAATATTATTACCTTGTTAAACTTCTGTAATGAGCAGGCTGTTTGATTTGAGGACGTTCACATTAGATGGTAGTTCTCAGAGCCCATTTATAATGATTTATCATTCAACCATTTTTCTTTACTTGTGATTTCACTAAACGCACGCTTTCTTTCATAATTAAACATTCCTTTAGTCTTATCTTTTATTGGAAATTGTTTTCCTAATATTGTTTTAACTTGTGCCAACAATTTGATTCTCTATCTCCCTAATTTCAAATTCAAATTGAAATTATTTTTCCTTTTGAAGTAAAATCTCTCACTAATCATTACTAGGTATTATGGACAACTAAGCGATATGAGTTGTCACTAATCAATTTACACTTCTTGGAGTTTAGTAATCAAATATATATATATTTTTTCACTATACCGAAATTATGCAACACGTATATCCGAGGTGCGACCAAAACGTATGGCGACTTGTTGTGCGCTATTTATCGGCAATGAAAGGAGACGAAACACTGGAAAGGAATGATTAAATATTCGAAAGGCTGTGTGACAAGTTTCATCTTGTCTGTGCGGTCAGTAGATATAAATAAGGAGCTATGTTATCATACTCTATAGGCATTCTGTAATTATGTATCGTGGACGACGGATTAACGTGAAGCAGGGCTACCAACAGACTTTCGTCTTGACGTTCTGTCCATACTTCTGCTTTTTAAATATCTTGGAAAGTCTTGTTTCTTTTGGAGTGACCAAGTTAGAAAAAAAATGTATCTGTTTTCGGACTTCTGCAGTTAGTGCTATGCAACCTTACCACTGTCCATCCGTCCGTCTGTCAACTACTTTCAACTCAGAAACCACTAGGGAAACGAAGGTGGTTGAGGTGTTGTTGGAAAGGACTCGGCAAGACAAGTGCAAACACTATCATTCGTCCAGATCTCAGAGGCGGGTTCAAAGTTCCGGTGGTAATTTGAACTTAGGAACTATTGGCCTACAAAGGTGTTTGAGGTATCTTTGAAAGGCCTCGACGAGACGAATTCAAACCCGTATAGATAATTCAGATCACATGGGAAGTCCCGGGATACGGGGGAAAGGACAATTCCCAACTCAGGAACTACTAGAGTTGAAGGTAATTGAGGTGTCATCTGAAAGGTCTCGTCGAGAGGAATTCAAAGCCGTGTAGTTCCCACCCAAACCATAGAGGGCGTGTCCCGAGATACGGAGGATTTTCAACTAGGAACTATTAGACATAGAAAGGTGGTTGAGGTGTCGTTGGGAAGATCTGACAGCAAATTTTCCAACTGAACTTTCATCATCCAAAAAGGATGCTCGTCGTTGAAGCCTGGCGTTAGCATATCAGTCTCCGACTGGTCTTCACCTAACTTGTTTTTAATGTTTTTTGAATTTTATTATTCTTGAAACCGAATCAAACACTGAAATACCACCTCCAATTGGTGCACGATATAATTTGAAACATCTAAGTTGTTCAGATTTTATTAATTCCTAATGTATGGTCAAGATTAACTAAGAAAAACGTTCTTCAAACTAAAAAATATATAACCTAATAGTAACCTACCTACCTATCTATCTATCTATCTATCGTGACGTCATCAGTAAGAGATTCATTTACATATCGGTCTCTTCTTTTTGGCGACGTTAGTGTGTTTTCTTGTGACAGTATACTTTCTTTTGGTGTCTAACGTTTCTATGAATATACCAGCAATGTAATAGTGCAATCGGTGTGTCCAGTTTCGCTATCTATAGCAAGCAATTGCTATTTTTGTGAAGTTGTGCTTGGTTGTTTACTTCGCGTGGATCATCATGGACGCGCGGAGTGATACAAGTGGTGCACCGACAGGATTTCAAGCTACTGGAAGTCATGCAGGTTCTTCAAATATATCGTCTCAAAAACCATCACCTCATCAATCTAACACTGTCTTATTGAATGATAAACGATCTACTGTAAGTACTGTACCGAACAAATACTTAGCAATCGTTTGTGACGCTGTAGTAGGTTTAAATTTGGAGGACTATTTACTTGGAATCGCTCAAGTTATCGGCCCAGAAAATATTACTCACGCATCGAGAATTGCCGGGAGCAGGGTGTGTGTGTATATTGCTACTCCTACCTTGTTGGACAAACTGCTGGATCACGGGGGCTTTACAGTCAATGATGACATTTTTGTTCCCTTAGGAAAATATGTTCAATCTGCTACGAAGGTGATTTTATCGCATGTATTGCCAGACTTACCAGACACAGTGTTAAGTGCAGCCTTGGCTCCCTATGGTAAAATTGTTAGTCCTTTTAAGCAGATCTCTATCGGTACGCAACATCAATCACTATCGCACATCAAATCTTTTCGAAGATTAGTGTATATTTTGTTTGCAAAACCTGAAACAGTTCCTGGCTCTATTCCCATTACGTATGAAGGAACACATTACACAGTCTTTATTTCCAGTGACGAAATGAAATGTTATGCATGTAATCAAATTGGGCACTCCCGCCGGTTTTGCCAGTCAAAAGCGAACTCTCTATCAACCACTACGAGCAAGCAGCAAGTTTCTCATGGTAGCACACAAAACGAAAAACAAAAGACAGTATCTTTCGCGACTTCTGAAGCACAGTCTTACTTAGTTGTTGCAAACGCCAAGGTTAACGAAACAACTTTCCCTTCCCTCCCTCCTCCTCTTTCCCTGATAGCTAAGACCTTGAACGAAAAAACGAAACAACCAGTTTCTCCTCAATTGACGAAGTTAGAATCTCCTATTGTGCAAGGAAGACAACTTATTTCTTCCGTGGCTCCTCCAGAGTCTTCTGAGTCAAGTGAAATTTTGTCTGTCTGTCCGACAGAAGAAGCTACCGAACTTACCACTGTTTCACAGCATGAATCCAATTCTGCCTTAATTCCTTTTCATTCAGAATCTGTTTCTATTCTTAATGAATCTCAAGCATCCCCTGAAGATAAAGTTTCGGATATTTCATCTCCACCGTTTGCACACCCAGGGATGTCATCCCAAGAACCCAAACCTGACGATCCTATAGATTTATCTTCACATCTTTCTTCGAGTGGAGGAGTAAGGAAGAAAAGACCTAGCTCTCCCACCCCTATAGACAGTTCCCTTAAAAAAGAGCAAACTGTGGGTGTTAGTGATGACACTTCATCTGTTTGTTCGGATATATCATTTTCATCGCTCAAGGACCTTGATGAGTTGGAAGTCGACCGTTTATCTCAATGGTGTGATGTATCTAACTGGACTGAAGAACAATTTCACCAATTCTTGACTCGCAGCAAAAGTTTCAAAAAAATCATGCCTATTGTAAAAAGCTTTCAAGTCGAACCCATGGCTTTGAGAGATACACTACAAGAAAAAATTCCCGATGTTACTGACAATAACCTACGTAGACGCATACAGCGTATAATTAAAGCTATTGAAGATGAAAGTGTGTAAATTAGTGTTGTTAACTTTTGTGCTTCTACTTTTTATTTTTCTAATGGTGGGAGTACTTTCGTTGAATACAAAAGGCCTAGTATCAATGCACAAACAACTTGCTCTCAGTTATTTTCTACAGCGTTCTAAGGCTTCCGTTGTATATGTACAAGAAACTAATTTAAATACTGCACCTGTAAATTCTAAGTTAAGTGACTTTGGTTTTTGGATTAATCCGCCTGTAAATGCAAGCAGCGGAACTGCTATTATGATACAAAATCATCTGTTACCTTTTTGGAATGTTTTACGGCACACGATTATTATAGAAGGTTATTTACATGCTTTGATAATTCACTCTGGTGGTTATACGTTTGCTCTAATTAATGTGTATATGCCGCAAGACGAGAATGCCGGTATCGCTCTTATTAATGCGTTAGATACTTACGTTCAATCACTCAATTTAGACTTTTTTATTCTGGGAGGTGACTGGAATGTCACTCTGGCTGGTATAGATCGCTATAATTGTCTTGAACATAAACATAGGCTAGTAAACACATGTTATCTTTTTTAGAAGAGTATGATCTAGTTGATATTTTGTGTTTTCATAAACCAAACGCTCGACAGTATACTTATTACGGTAAGTTTAATCACCTGCCCCGCAGTCGCCTGGACCGTTTTTATTTTTCTGGAACTTTCTCCCAATTTTTTGACCTTCCCATTGTCATTCCTTCTTTTTCTGATCATGACGGAATTTTCTTTAATTTCCAACTCTTTCCTGTTCCCTCTCGAAGCTCATATTGGCGTTTCCCTAACTATTTGCTGCAGCATGAAGACTTTAATCAAGCTATAATATCGTTAATTCAACATTACTAATATTTAGCAACTAGTTCAGATGAAATTCTTAGTCTATGGGACGCGTTTAAATCATAAACTCAAGATACAGCAAGACGTTTTGCAGCAGCTCAACGAGAAAAAGTAAAGGTTTCCTTTCATCATCTTCAAGCTATAGAAAATGAGTTGGATCAACTCATCTCTTCCTCTCCTACGACTCCGCATGATATTGATTTATTTTGGTCTCGTAGGCTAAAATTACAAGAATTGTATTTTCAACAAACACATGATTGGTTGCTATCGGAAAAAATTGTAGTATCAAATGAATTTAATACCAGCTCCGAGCAATTTTTTCGAACAATTCAAACTAGAAAGGTTGCACATAGTATTCAGAGTTTAAGAGTAAATGGACGCATGACTGCAGACCCCACTCAAATTAGACTAGAAGTTCGTAATTATTATCAAACATTATATGCTAACGTTGAAACATCTTTTTCAAATTTAGATCTTTGGAACTCTTTACCTTCCCTTTCTCAATTGGCCTTAGATCAGTGCGATGCTGCCATTACACAGGACGAGTTAAAAGTTGCGGTGTCTCAACTTCGTCACAATAAAGCTAGTGGGCTAGATGGTTTGACAGCGGAATTTTTTCAACATTTTTGGACGCACCTATCTCCTCTCTATCTTCTGATGCTTCAAGCTTCCCTATGCTCAGGACATCTTCCTTCATCCATGTACCAAGCAGTTATCATTCTATTACCTAAAAAAGGTGATCCTGCCGACCTGAAAAATTGGCGTCCTATTTCTCTGTTGCCTGTTGATTATAAAATTTTGGGTAAAGTTATGGCCAATCGACTTAGCATTGTTTTACCTGACATTGTTTTGTCCTCGCAAAGTTATTGCATTCCTGGTCGTACGATTTTCGATAATTTACACACTATACGTGATACCATCCATTATGCGAATACACTGAACCTACCTTTAGGGGTAGTTACCCTTGACCAGCAAAAGGCTTTTGATATGTTGAGTCATCGTTATCTTTCTCATGTTTTCCAGGCGTATGATTTTGGCCCATTTTTTATTCAGTTATTTACTTTGTTGTATTCTAAGGCTCAAAGTTTAGTTCGAATAGCCGCACATCTCACTGCACCTTTTCCTTGTCAACGTGGCGTGAGACAAGGCGATCCATTTTCCGCGCCGCTCTTCTCCCTAGCTATTGACCCTTTTCTACGACTTTGTGAACGTCGTCTTTCTCCTTACGCTCTACCAATAGGGTATACTCATTTAATTTCTTCAGCTTATGCTGATGATTGTAGCTTTTACATAAGTAAAGATGAGGGTTTTCAAGAGCTCCATGATGTCTTCCAAGTTTACAGTGAAGCCTCCGGATCCATTTTAAATTCTGACAAATCAACAGGTCTTTTCTGTGGGTCCTGGAAAAGCAGGTCGGATACACCTCTGAATTTTTTGTGGTCCAATCAAGGAGGAAAATTCTTAGGAGTCTTTTTGGGCAATGACCCTGAATGGGAAAGTCAGAATTGGTCTCAACTTCTAACCGATATAAACCACGTTCTATCGAGATGGACTCGCTTCTTTCCTTTCTTATCTTATCGTGGACGAGCCCTGCTCGCCAACCAATTTGTTGGTTCCCGCCTAAATCACCGTTTGATTGTGCTCTCGCCTCCTTCCACTTTCGTTTCTACAGTTGTACATCGTCTGCAATCTTTTGTCTGGAATGGCCACCATTGGCTACACACCAAATTCTTACATGTTTCTATACCAGACGGAGGTTTAGGCCTACAGCATTTGCCGAGTCGGTTACATACTCTTCGACTGCAGTTTATTGATTCATATCTACATGGAACTTTATCCTCCGCTGTACGACATCTTAGAGACTTTTTCTTTTCCCAACTTTTTGATTTACAGGGTCTTTCCTTCTTCTTGTCTGACATATTTCCTCCTCGCCAATTACTTACAAATACCTTTTATAATAGTTGTGTCGATAGCTGGATGTTTCTCAAACCTCAGCTTCAATATCAGCAATTGTCCATGGATTATCTAAGACGTCTTCCTGTATTATATACCTCTGTTTTAAAGCTCGCTAATTCATTTATCTCTCCTGATTTTCTGCGTCGAATTAATTTACACGTTTTAGGACAGTTGATGCATGCGGACGGAACATGGAAAACAGTGTCTGATTTTGATCTTACAGCTGAAAGGGCTTGTACCCGAAGACATTTTCATATTTTCTTGACCAGACTTAAACACAAATGTACTGATTTGATATCCAATGCTCGTAGGCAACCATTCTTGTCCGTCATCCCTTTTACATATGTAGCCTCTCAGGTCTCTCTTCCCCTTTTCCCCTTACAGCGGAAACAGCTTACTTTTGCCTTTCTTTCTCTTCTCATGCCCACACAACCTCAACCTACTTCATTATATGTTATACCTACATCACAACCTCCATTTCGTACTTGGTATTTCACTAGAAGTGATTCTCGCGATATTGGAATAACATGGCGCCTCATCTATGGAAGAGTAGTTACCCCAGCTTTGTTATACAAATGGAACAAATTGCCTACAGCTCAATGTCCTTGGTGTCCGACTGTTCAAGTTGGAAATGTCCCACACATGATTTTTACATGTGATGCAGTAACACCTCTTTGGCGTGTCCTCAACCTTTTCATTATGAAGCTCCTTCATTTACCCTCCTTGTCTCTTGAACATAAATTTTGCGGCATCCAAGGACGAACATTTGCAGTCCTTTTGTCAAATTATTTATTAATTTTAGCGCGCAGTACTATCTGCAGTCATGCGTCTGTTTGCCTTCGGCAAAATCCTCCTCCTAGACCTTCATATGTTAAAATTTACAAAGCCCGTCTACGTCATCGCTTGTACATAGAATTTTTGTATGCTTTAAAACACGGTAATCTAGAAGATTTTTTATCATATTGGGGTTTCTCAAATGTTTTGTTTACCTTGTTGCCTACTGGCATCCAATTTCATTTTTAAGTTATGTTAGTAGTTTTTTGTAGACCAAGTCTGATTTTTATTTCTGTTTTGAATATGTGATGTAATACTTTAGTTTCTCGAGCTAGAGTTAGTTTTATCGTCTAGTGCATTGTAATTGAATGCAATCCTCACAGATCAATAAAATGAAATCTATCTATCTATCTATCTATCTATCTATCTATCTATCTATCTATCTATCTATCTATCTATAATACTGAGATTTTGTACCTGTATTGGTTATTGGTTTTCATTCTTCAAGAACTAACTTTAGAAACAAATAAAGAGACGGTCTATTATCCTAACAGTTTGGCTGAATTATACAAGTACCTACTCTTGCGTACCTACTCCTACGACCGACTATCGTGACTGAGGTTTGCCAGGGTTCCCCTCAGTTTTACCAGTCAAATGCTGGGATGGTACCTTAAGATAGGCCCTGGACGATACCTTCCCGATTCTCTACCTAACCTATCCCGGGCTGAGCACAAGATGCAAAAAGGCCCTGTATAAACTTCAACTTTATCTGCCAAATACAGTTAAACTATCATCTAAAATTTTAATTCCAAATCTAACTTTTAATCTATGGGAATAAATTGTGATAATCCTACACCAGCTATTCGAAAGGCATCGAAATCCCATGCTTACAAGTACATGGTGTAAAGGAATAAAGAAATGAGTTAATGTGTGGTTCGATGAAAGTATGAACTCAAATTTGAACCCAAATGATCAAAAACCTAAATTTATGATGTTAAATTACTGGTTCTGTCACGGTAACTTCAAACAAGAATGAAGTAAAACTGATTCGAATCAAAGAACAAAATACATTTGCATATCACAGATAACTCCCCCCTCTCCTCCCCTCCCCCAGCCGCACATGCACCCAAAAATCCGAAAGAGATTTCATGACAGTGGGACCAGATTCCTTGTCAGTTTTTCTTTTATTTCTAAATTTTCATTTAACCTCGATAAAGAGCCTTTGTGAAAAGAGGAGAATCCCAAACGTTTCCAAATGAAGCGAAGAACACACTTCATTTAACTTCAGGAAAAACACTTTTTTTTATGGCTGTATTTTATTCGCTCTAATGACCGTGAAAGGATAAATGTCTCTTTCCATCTCTTTGTGAATGAAACCACAAACCCGTTAAACATTTGATAAGGAAAAAACCCGAAACATCCGAAGCGGAAATTTGTGAACGATATTCAATACCTGCAGGAGGAAAAAAAAGTATCATCAGCATTTGCTCTTCTCATGAAATTGGTTGCAAAATCTAAGAATCTTCACAACAATCTTATTTTCACCAAAGTCTGCTTTCCCTTTTAGACGCTACAATGCGTTGCAGATGCCGAACAGGGTGAAATTAAACGAGAACCGTTAAAACAATTAATATTATATACGAGGCATGTTCAATAAGTAAGATAACAAGATTACAATACAGAGTAAGAAAACTCCCAGTATATAATGTTGACCTGCTGCGGGTACTAAGCTATAGTACTTCTGTGGACAGGCAGGGTTCAGCACCGTGAACATCTACAAGTGGGACAGTGAAAAAGATGGAGAGGCGCCTGGAAATCTGGTCAAAGGTGTAGGTCCAACGTGTTATACAGTTTTTGCCTGACAAGTGATACACATCAGAACAATTGATCGTAAACTATTGAAGGTGTATGGAAATGGTGCAATGTTCTGCAAACAACTGTAGATGTAGTGCAATGCATTCAAAAATGGGAATATAGATGAGTTTCGAACAGCGGTTTCACCGGCCATCAACATCAAGCACAGACAAGAACATGTGTCGAGTGGCAGCTATGAGACATGAGGTCAGGCGAGTGTGAATCAGGGGCGTTGCTCAGGAACTCAATATTTTTTGTGGTACTGTGTTCAATATTGTGTGCATGAGCACATCGGATACAGAAATGTTTGTGCGCGATGAGTAGTGAAAAGGCTTACAGAAGAGATAAAACAAAATAATGGTAATATCACTCAAACATCTTCAACGCTACGACCAAGAAGGATGCCACTTTCTCCATCGTATCACAACTGCTGATAAAGCTCCTGCGAAGCTTTGGACACATGAGTCCAAACGGGGTAGCATGACATGGAAACATCCTTCGTCCCTACCACTAAAGATGCTCAAGATAGCACAATCGACCAAAAAAACCAAAACAGCACAAACAACTGTATTTTGGAACCATCTGAGTGCAGTTCAAGTTGAATTCTTTCCCCACTGCATCACTGTGACAGTCGAACGGCATTGCCAGACCATATACAGACTGAGATTAGCCGTGCACCGGAAGAGACCACGGTATCACTGTTGAACTCACTCGATCCCACATCATCAATTTTCATTAGCAGATCTTGAAATACGTTCCCTCTCATCCCGAACTGGCGTCCAGTGATAATAATTTCTTTGGACCCATGAAAAGCAACATGCGTGGCCGACTATTTCAGGCTGTCGAGAACGTGCAACAAGCCGTCATGTACAGGCTGTAGGATCTTGAAACGAAGTTCTTCCCGACAGAGGGAATTCATTGGTTACCCGGAGGAACAAGTGCTCGGACACATTTGATGACTTTTTAGAAGCATAGTGTTAGTATCCGTGTATGTGTGGCTGGTATTCTAAATTCTACTCATAAAGATATGTTCAGAAATGCTAATGTTACCTTATTTATTGAAGCTCCCTTGTATAATTACAATAATAATTAATTACATAAAACACAACATGCGAATGTAAAATGTATTCGCCATGTATAAATCTTATTTATAAAAGCACAGGATGCCAAAATAAACACGACAGAAATTAAAAATGTCTCTTCTGGGAGACAGAAAAGGAGTTAAAGCACTTCCTGTGTAATCCAGTGAACGAAACGTATCAATATGGTGTCTACACAACTTGATATCCGAATTCAAAGCCTCAGGAGCAATTTCCATATTGGTTAATTGAGGTTTTTCATTTTCAGCAAAACGTAACGAGACTGCAAAAGATAGTTGGTCCTTAGGGATTGAACCCTGGTCTGAAATTTCGAAGATATCTTTAATTTTATCTACAAAAGATGATTTTAAGCTCTAACCTTTACGGAAAGATGTGTATCTCAATGCTAGAAGTGACGTATCAAGTTTACGCTTGTAGTGACACCAAGGTTTTACCGGCCACGACACAAAGCTCGCCAGCTAATGGCACGATCGGGTGGAGAGAACGCACTTTTGCTCCCTTCCCATTAGGTTTCATCTTTCCTTTAATTTCCCACAACAGGACATTTCCTTACACAAATTTAATGTCTTAATGCCTGTTGACCTCATCTCCATAAGGTATAAGAATCCCACATGTTCCACCAAAACTAAAATAACTACGACATAACATACCGTATTACTTTCACTCGCTTCTTTCATTACTATCCATTCGACTTCGCTTCGTTTGCCTCTAAGAATTTAAAAAGAAAACAAATGCATATCAGTAACCCACTGATTGGTCATCACTGCACGTGTGCCACACCATTGACTGCTTGATTCCTACACCAGCGCCTCTAGAATATCTTCCGGCAAATAAAAACAAAAACTATCTTCTCTTACTTCCTATGAATTTATCAAGTTACCAATGACGAAAACATTAACGCTATGCGCGACATTAACGCCTCTCACCGACGAAAACACATAAACAGAAACATGATACGCATATTTTCCACAACACTGTTACGTCCCTTTTATCTACGGCCATATAACAGAAGGCCGTTTAGGTGCTATATCATTAAGTGTGAAATACTTCACAATGTTGTCATCTTGATCCATTTTTCCTCTTCATAATTTGAATTGAATTTTAATTTTAGTTATGGAATCTCAGGCTCAGACTGGGATAGGGTTGAGAAGGTAGCAGGCTTGCGCCTAGTTTGTAGGTACCATCTTCGCATTTACCTGGTGTGACTGAGGATAAACCATGGAGAAAGCTTAGGCAGGACGGGGGGCTGATGAGATTCTGCTCAGGACCTTCCGATTACAAAGCTAGCGCTCTACTAACCGAACTACTGTCGCTCAGTCTTTCTTACTTGAGAACTAAACTTTGGAGGAAAATATTGCAAAACGTATTTTGTCTCAGTTTTGTAAGGAATTACACGGTAATCTTCATGAGTTTTAATCCCCCCTCTGTATATACAGACAGAGGAGATTGTGGTCAAGCGTAGGAACGAATTTTAATTCCCCCTGTATATACATACGGAGGTGATTGTAGTCAAGCATAGGAACGAATTTTAATCCCCCCTGTATATATACACACCAGTGATGGCACGGGTCACTGATTTCGTGACCCATGACCCGGCAGACCCGGTGACCCGTGACCCATCCAGATCCGGTGACCCATTAAGACGCGGTGACCCATCCAGACCCGGTGACCCGGCTAGACCCGGTGACCCGGAGTGACCCAACCAGACTAGGTGTCTTGGCCATACCTGATGACCCGGTCTCCCACGCGAATTCGTCACCGGCAGAACCGACAGTCTACCGTAACACATTGATAAGGTGATACCAACAGAGCTCCTTCGTAGCCTCAAAGCAAGCGGTTTCGTCTTTGCTTCGCGTGATTGTAGGTTCAAAACGAGTTCAAAATCTTTTTGTCTGTGTGTACGTTTATGTGTTCTAACCACCAAACTATGCTCCGGTAAGTCTTCCTTCTCTTATAACATTTGAGAGAAGAAAAACTTGATACTATTCTTCACTATTACACCCCACCACCCTTCACACGATGTTTGTGGTGAGAAAGAAACAGAAAAGCTGGCGCTTGAGGTGCTACTACAGGACTCTTTCAGCCTGTTCGGATCACTGGGTTACCGGGTCTGAGTGGGTGACCGGGTCACGCCGGGTCTGGGACGCCAGACCCGGGACCCGGTGACCCGGACAAAAATCGTGACCCATGCCATCACTGATACACACAGAGGAGATTGTGGTCAAGCATAGGAACGAATTTTAATCCCTCCTGTATATACACACAGAGGAGATTGTGGTCAAGCGTAGAAACGAATTATGTTCGCTGAGAAACTTGTTTAGTTTAGAAAAATGAGAGTGAAGTACGGTATATTGTATTGCATGGTTCTATTTCGTGGGTTTCAGTAGAGAGCCTCGTTCAGATTTGGCTGGTGTCAGCGAAGAGTTCATTCTTACAGAAAAACATACACAGAAAGCACAAACTAACTAAAAGTGGTAGCCTAAAGCGGCAACTAGAAAGATAAAATATTTAGGGCTTCTGCAAGTGTTTACTTCTCTGTGCAATACAAGGGCAACAGGTGTGAAACTGCTTTGCCGGAATGAAAAGACTCAGGTTGTTCCCCACACTAAATGTTTCTCCTACAAACCAAGGTGTTATCCTGCTCTTCTTGTAATGGGAATATATTCCTAATTTTTGTTATTTATGTCGTTCGCTTTCAGTCCTCTGTTTCTCAGTTCCAACATAACTTTTTGGCTTTTCCAGCCAAGCGCTTGTTTCCTCCACTTCGTGAAAGAGTGTACCTGATCTCTAAATTAAAGTCCTTCAATGCATTCTGGGAAATTTCTCTAAGTCCTGGTCCTGGTTTATTAATCTCTCAGAGGTTATATAGAGCTTAAGTACACAGCTGGACGATGAATGCATAGCCATTAAAGGAAGAGAAAATTTGGATATATATATATACTGATGATAGTTTATTGATTTATAAACATTTGATTTACTATGACAACGAATCGTTACATCTTTACATATATTTAAGATGACAGGAACATAATTCTTTAAGGGTGACGAGTATTCTATTTAGTATAAAGTCTTAGGTTCATCAAACTACAGAAAAGGTCAATATTCCATTCAGAGTATGGAAATGTTATGGAGTATATAAACTAAAGATTATCCACTGCTGACAATGACTTCAAATTGTACTTATTAAGCGAATAAATAATCATATCAGGCGATCATAAACTTCCATTTATGACCATTCATATTTATTACTTAAAGAACAAGATTTCATAATCACCTTATATTCCTTAAATCAAAATCACAGACATTCTAAACACAAATTACAGCCATTTTTAGAAGATTTGTATCTCGCATGATACTAGAATCCTGCCATTTGTATTCTATATTAATTCACACATACATTTCTTACGTGATAAATACTTAAAATTGGTTCCACTTGAAAAGATTTGTCACACATTTTCTTTATTGCGAAGGGAAGGTGGAGATAAATGACAGTTATCTTATGAATTCAAAAGAGGAACTTTCATGACTTATACTACAGTACTCAAAACAGAAAACATTGCATGTGATGTGAGCCTACAGCTCTGATGGACCTGGTTGTAGCCTAACAGGTACAGATTACTGGGTGAAGTATGGAAGATGAAATACAAACAAGCGACTCCGGGTACTATCCATAAAAACTATTCCCAGGCTGCAGCAGCGAGGATCCTATTTATATTATCAATGTTCCGTTCGAAAATTTCGGCGAGACCTTTTCAACGACAGCCCAACCACCTTCCTAGCCCTAGTAGTTTCAAAGTTGGAAATCCGACCCCAAAACTAGGGAATTGCCCTCGCAATCTGAATGAATAATACGGGTTTTAACTCGTCTTTCTGAGGCCTATCCAACGACACCTCAATCACTTTCCTAACCATAGCAGTTTCTGAGTTGAAAGGTGTCGACAGACGGACCGAGCGGATGCATAAGGCTTCACAACACTTGTCTCTGAAGCCTAAAATCAAAGTCGAGATTATATTTTCTACCATAAATGCTATGGTATTGTTAAGTTCCTGCAGTCAACCTGGATACTCTGATCCACCATCCTCCGTTTCCGCTTGCCCCGAGACATGTCCCCATTTGCCCCAAGCACTAAAGGCATGAGGTAAGTGGGGACACCCAATTTCCACACTTACTGGTGATTCTTGCCCAACCAAATTCCGTTACATACATACTTCTCTGACTTCTGGAATTGCTGTTAAAATTGTATTCATTTGAGTGAAACAGGTACTTCTGGAGAGCCAAAAATTGACGGGCATGTGAAACCTGTTTTCATGCCAAAACGTAGACCCTTTTTTGCCTTGTTAGTAGTTAGTACTCTGTACAAGTTCTATATAAAACAAAGCCAGTATAAAATTCTCATAGCATAACATTCATAGTTTTATTCTGTGTTTGAGATATTTTGATATTTACTAAAATAACAATGAAAACAGGTTTGTCCCCACTTACCCCTGCCCCTATTTACCCCATCTACCCCTATTGAAAATTGTTGGAAATCGAAATATCGTGTAAATCGATTTTTGCTTTTCTTGATATCGATATTTCGATTTTTTTCAAAATATCGATCGATTGAACGATATATAAAAAAATAGCCCAGCCCTACTTTCTAACAGTATTTCCAAACGCACTTCTAGAGCGGTAAGTTACAGCATAAATTGGTGGAATTTATAAAAAAATTCAAAACTGTTCCTTGAAAATGGAATTATTTCTGGACATGTTCTGGATTTATGATTGTCTACTTTTCTATCAACAATCCATTGTTTCTGGGAAATTAAGGGCGTAGTGTTATCAGGAGCCTTTTCCTCTAATTACTTCATTTGAAGATCTATAAATTGTAACCTTTTCGTTTAAATATTCTAAAAGCTGTTGCATATTTTGAAATTGTTATCATAGTATCGCCAAAATGGAGCATTTCTTAATAAGCACCATTACTTTGGCATGAAGCAGGCTGCTGCAGGAACAAGTACGAACATGCATGTACGGTCTACATGTAAAAGCGGAGCTGGAATATACTTGATAATTTTAGGAGTTGCACACTTGGTGCCAAGCTTTTGAAATTTGGAGACCATGATGTAACAGTAGATCGTGTTACGCGTAAATGACTACAGAATTGGGTTCTCATACCGAAAACTATTAAAATGGTGTCATTATACAATAATTTAGAGATAACAGGGGCTGAGTTGTTAAATAGGATTTTTGTCACTGGGCGGCCATTTTGAATTCTGGGCAAACGCGTCACCACTCAGCAGAGGTCCATCCCAGTTTGTTTACGATAGTTTTTGAAAACCTTATATGCATACATTACATCGTGACCAATTTTATAAACTTTAGCACCAAGTGCACGATTTCTAAATTATTAAGGGTATTCCCGCCCAGCTATCATACTCAGAAAAATTGTATTTAATAATAAGTCTGACGAAGCTATCTGCTTCAGGTTGTATTTGAAGACGATTGTTTGTGCTGAGTCAGTCAATAGATTGCTTCTTTTCTGAGTCTATTGAACACAATTTAAATTGAAAATACTTTGCGGTCGTTCAAATATTACATCAAAACAATTTTAGTCATTTTACACCCCCCATCCACTTAGTAAGCAAAATTAAACAGATGCCCTATCGTAGTAAAAATAAGCAAGGGTTTGAACTTGCTCCACTCATGAATACTGACGTAATATTTGAAAGACATCTTTCATTGTTTGAGATGGAGTGAGGAACAGCAAAATTCAAACACATGAAAAAAAGAAAAACACAGAGTTCTTTCTAAAATGATCACTATGGAAAGGACATTTGAAGAGATTTTAGAAGTACAAGAGAAAGAAACAGTAATGTGTCCTCCGAAACAAGGACGGTTGGTGATCATGTTTTTGGATTCTATTTTACAGTCAGACAGACTGACAGAAAACCATACACATAAGCACAACCAGATAAACACAAACATAGCAGTAAAAAATCGAGTTTACATAACTTAAAATAAATAATTAATAATTGGAAGGAAATTATACATACGTAAGCATATCAATAATTGTAATTGGTGTTTGTCTCCGTACATAACCCACTGTCAATTGTTTTTTTTGTTGTTTTCCATTGTTTGCTTTTGTACACCATGTTGTTAATCGTATTACATGGTAATGAATTCATTTTATTTGACATTCATTTGAAAATCCAAATCATGAATGTTTCATAACTAAACATACAAAGAATTCTTTGTTATTACAGTTCGAAAATGCGGATGTCATTGCAAACAACTGTGTAAACATGACTAAGCATTTGTCACATATGGAAATGGGTGGGTTTTATTTCAGATCAATGCATAACCGGGGAGGGACTGATCAGTGGGAATAGAATGAAAACAGCTGAAGACCCATTGGCTTCCTTGCGAATAAAACACGACTACAACCAATACTACTACAACCTCTGTTTCCTGATTTACTACAACAACAATTACTATTACTATCGCATTACTACTACTATTATCATTACTACTTTTACTTTATTTACCACAACTACTACTATTATTACTGCATTTACTGCTAAAATTAGTACTACAACACTTACTACTACTAATACCACCACTACAATTACTAGTACTGCTAATTCATCACCTTTTGGCATCTTTGGCTCAGGCCTACTACTAGTAGAACATTACTATTATAATTACAATTACTACTACCACAACGACAATAATTACTACTTCTATTACTAATGTAATTTGTTCAAGACGGCCTATTGTACAAAGGTGACCCCCTCAATATTCATGGTACCTTTACTCTTATGAGTGACATAGTTGAAGTCACTGTATTTGACGATTTCGCCGACAGATGTCTCTACAGCAAATGAACTCTCATAAATAAAACGTGATATGTAAAATTTAATTTAAGCTGCATTTCTGGTCTGATCTAAAATCAAAGTTTCTTAATAGCTTGTAAAAAAAACAACATACTAATTGGTAATCTTGGAAATTACTGTAGCGATTTAATGCCTACTTCTTCAGTTTCGAGGAATGTAAAAATTAGTAAATTTGGAACCTCACAAGAGCTGACATAAAAAGAATACATTTGTGGTGCAGGAAAAGGAAAGAAGTCCACACAACAATCGAAGATTGGAATTAGAAAAGACGCCGCTCGCAAAAAGATTTAAAAAATAGATTTACAGATTTATGTTGTGACTGTGATGGGTATTTCTATAAAAAGACAGACGGAAAGATTGGATTCAGTGCAAGAATTGTCAACTGTATCTTCATGAGGAATGTTTCGGATATATGGTGTCGAGTGGTGAATGTAGCGTTTGTATTAGAAATCAATAGGTTTGACCAGTGATGATATATTGTAGGCTTTATCCTCTATTCAAACAAGGTCATCTTCTGATTGTCATCTCATGATATTATTTCTGTATATCTGTTTGGTTGGTTGCCCTCTGACAGAATGTCCTTAAGAGGGGGCATCTTTAAACAAGTGACAATAATCCTAACGTGCTTTAACAGTGGTCAATCAAGGGTCAACTTCCAAAACCTGTCGTCAAACAAGAATGTTTCGAACACAAGCTGCTGCTCTGCCCCTGGTAGAATTATGAGGGAATAATTCACCACGGGTTCATTCCGGATGGTTGAACCATCAACATATACTCTAAACAGTTAGAGACGATGCATGCCATTCTGTGGCAAAGTATCCAGTATTGGTCAACACAAAGCGAGTGCCTTTGCAGCAAAACAACGCAAACCGCATACCGATCGAATTACCTTGAATAAGCTTCAGGAATTTGATAGAAATAAGCTACTGCCCCACCCAGCATATAGTCCGGACCTCGCCCCATCGGATTATTACTTATTTCGATCCATGGCTCACTTCCTCCGATAATGACACTTCAATAACCAAGAGGAAGTGGAAGCTACCGTACATGAGTTTATCTCCTCGAAGGACAAGAACTGGTGTGGGGGTCCAAGAACTAACAGAAAGGTGTCTTCAGATGGTGCAACACGACGGTCTCTACTTTGAATGCTAGGCGGCTTTCGTTGTAACTCGACGAATAAAGCAAGTTTGTAACCAGAATGTTGCAAAACGTTTTACTCTCCTTGTACCTTGTAAAGAGATATCGTGGAGATAAAGGTGACGTCTTCTTGCAACTAAATTAACCTTCTTCTTATATCTCCCACACAGCACATATGGTAACCAGGTACCACAAATACAAGGATATTGTTTATTGTATGAAAGAAGAAAAGTTGGAGTTAGTTGTAGGTAAACCAATCGTAAGAGTCTTGACGATGATTGACTCAATCATTCGCACACTAACAGGTGGGAATATCAAGTAGTGTAATATAAAAAAAAACTAACAATATTCTTCCCCAAATAGAAGTAAAACTGTTTTAATCACTACTGGTAGGAAATTTTACTTTTTCCGGTTAGGAAAAAATACAAGTCTTCCATTTTGATTGCTTAGAGAGCACGTACAGAACACTTCTGACAAGGTCTACATCTGTAGAGCGGAAAATTATGCCTAGGAGGCTCCATTAATCTAAGGTGATTTACTCTATAAGTAAGAGAGAGAGAGAGAGAGAGAGAGAGAGAGAGAGAGAAGAAAGAAAGGAAGACTAAGAGAGAATAGGGGATTTCCTGAACGTTTCATATCACATCACTTTCTCTGTTTAGGAAAGCTCTACGCCCACCATCTTCTCGTTTAGAGGTCTGTGCTTCAAATTGCCTAATTGAAGAACGTCGAAAGAGAGATATTACAACGTTTCTCCTTCTTCTGTCTTTCTCGAAGAATGTAGTTCTATGTAAGCTCTCATCTGCCGATATCTATTTGAAAAAAGAAAGAAAGAAATGGAATTGAGGAGTTTCTTACAAATGGCAGCTCGTTGCCAAGCGTCTACGGGATTCAAATATAATTCTGGGTTGCTGTCAATGGGTTCGCTGCGGATCAATCTGTGTGATGATGGAAGCTATCAGTGCTTTAAAAGTAATATGCGAAGGGAACAAGCAAAGTTGGTTTTAAAAATCATGGTTTCCACCTGCGTTATTTGTAATTATTAATATACGAAGACCGCCTCGCTGATCAAGTGGTTGCTATCGCTGACTGATGATCGTGGGGTCCCGAGTTCGATTCCCGGTTCTGCCAAGTAAAATTTTCCAAGGCGTGAGGGTCTGGAACGGTGCCCACCGAACATCGTGATGCAACTGGGGAGCTGTTGTGAATAAAAGACAGTGGCTATCACAGTTGAGAGCTTCGATTCTCCTCTCCCAACACGTCTGGTCAGCGTGGGAGCTTTAGACCAACTCCTTCCTCTGGGAGAGGCCTCATCCACAACACACACTAAGAAATAACTGTTTCGAAACACCGAACTGTGGAGCTTGTTACCAAAAGGTACCAAATCCATCTCAATGAATTGTTGATGAAATAAAAAAAAAGGCATATAGATCCTAAAGTTACTTTATTTATTCTTTTGAGTTTGTTCCCTCAGCATATGCGAGGAAAGAATAAAGAAATTAACTTTCTTTTTAGGAACTCTACACGTTTTTTTTTTTTCAATTCCTCAACAATTCTTCGAACTGAATTTGGTACCTTTTGAAAAAAAGCTGGAGACATCTTGGATGTGGCTTCTTCTTCTTAAACGTTGTCTATAACAGGACCAAAAATGTTCTAATAGAGGATATTCCATTTTGCCAAGAACATGAAGCCAAACGTCACAGCATAGTCCCGTCCAGTTAGCCCACTTACTCCTATAAAAACATGGTTTTCGGCTAACAAACATGGCAACAAGCTTTCTAGTTGTTCACTAACCAATCAAGTACGTCACCTTGGTCCATGCTCAGTTGTTTTTTTGGCTTCATTCTTTCTCTGCGCATGAGGAAGCTACAAGCAAATCCTCTATTAGAAGATCCTTGGACAGGACTTAAGCGCAAGACAAGAGCGAACATGTGACTACGCGTTGCTTTTATTCAAACCATAGCATCATTTCTGACGTCACCTCAATGATACCAGCTGTCGTAGTCCTCCGTCATGAAATTCTGGTGACTATTTACACAATGTTGAGAGCAGGCTTTTCATTATGGCGACACCGGGTCTTTTCATAGCCTTGGGATGCCCATAATGCATAGACCATACATGAAGATATGTTAGGAACACCGTGGGAAGCTAACCCATTTTACTTCATAGTTAAAAGAAAGGCCGTTAAATTTCATCGCGGGTCGTCTAGCACTGAAGATGCTCCCTGGAGAGGACGTTCCTCAACAGCAACCTCTCATGATATCGTGGAACAGGTTCATGATATCGTGATTAATGGTCGGCGGATGACTGCGACATTTTGTGAAAGACGTTGTAATCTGAACAACGTTTCTTATGATATGTCTAAGACGGAACGTATCGGATTTTAACAAGAATTTCAGCGCGTTGGATTCTGAAATTGTTAAAATGAGTTCAAAGTTGACAACAACCCCCTAGATCAGCAAACAAATTTGGTAAAGTTTCAAATAGATCCTGCAAGTTACCATTCCACGTTTTTTTTCTTTAGAGTGAGACTCTTGAGAAATAACTAAATCTCCAGTTGAAACAGAGAGAACAAACAACCACGTACTTCACTACACAATAGACAAGACATTATACAATAAAAATATAAGCACGATATAATGGTTCTTCATATTTAACCAACGAACTTGTCGAAGAACCCTTGCACATATCGAAACTAATACACAGAAGACACCGAGTCTTATTATAATCGTTCCACATAAGAAATAAGGCAGAACATTATTTAAAATTTAAGTTTCATTTCATCTAATACAATATTCTCTTATAAGTATCATGAATACAGACAACTGTTCCTCTTTTCTTCCTTCTGAGTGGTGTTTCGGAAGGAATCGTACTCCCTATCTCCCTCTTTAAGGCCTTCTATCGTTCAAGGATATTGGATTGCAACATTCTGTACTTCCGCCACGAGCAATTTGAGGTTTCGCACCTATAGAGACATTCCATTAGACACGGAAGAAAACTGTTCCGTCTTGGCTCATATATAAGCAGTTTGTGTGTGTATGAAGATCTAACTAAATCCCAGGAGATAATTTCTTTCTAACCGTGCCTTCTCTCTTTCCAAGGTTTAATTAGTTTTAGCCCAGGCGGAAAGTTTACGAATATACAAGAACATTTGTAGCACTCTTTAGCTTGTTCGCAAGCCGTTAAATGAGAAAACCAGCCTTCATAGTGTAGTGGTTATAGTCGGGAAGCATATAGCAACTGTATGCATGGTTGAGTTCTGCTACCGGCTTTCCCGAGTTTTCTTCAATTTTCACCAACTGAATGCCGAGTTTTATTCCTTAGTATTGTTCGCATATTTATACTTGTATTTATGTGCACATGAACAATAGCAGAATTAAACATTAGTTCTCAAAGTAATTACCCTACAAGCTCGTGAGTTCTGCAGTATTGTAGGTGACGAGCCATTGTAACACCAGATACTACAAATTGTCGCTAGATTAAAACTTTCATTATTGTGACAGGTCGAATTTGTATTAATTTAATTTAATTTTCAGCATTAATTTCCACTATTTTTGCGATATTTCAGTTTAATGTAATTTCTTAGCAAAATAAAACATGGCGGACAGAAATTCTCAACACGACTTCATTTTAGCATTAGATACATGGAGTTTACACACATACATATGCAAATCGTGATGGCAATGACCGCTATCCTGAGCAAAAAGCAGCCATCTTTGAGCACTCACTTGAATTTTGACAACTATGACTGACATACGCCAATTCTTCGAACAGTGAGCATTGCACCATCATGCATCAGAATATTTCATCATTCAGATAACTATATAAAAAGGTCACCGGGCAATGCGAGGCTCTCTTCTTTTCATCACTACAGCTCTTGGCAAGGTCTAGGGAGCAAGGACGTCGGCAAGGGAGGAGGGCACTTGCATTATTGTACCATCATGTGACTTTTATTTCTTTGAATGTACTACTCTCTTTTGATGAAAATCATAGAAGTAAAAACTGTCACTCAAACACACGGGAGAACCGCGAGAATACCCACACACATGGATTTATCCACTACAAAACCACATAGCACGAGCCGGGATGGAATCCGGAACCCCACGCACCAGAGAAGATGAGCGGCCGCGGCACAAAACAGATCTGCATCTATATCTTCTCCTATTGTCTCGGCCTGAGCCTCAGATGCCTAAAGGTCATAAATACAATTCAATTCCTATTGGCTTGTTCAGTTTGTGATGTTACTTCATCTGTAGCTAAACGATGGCCAGGAACTAGCGAGTGTCTCTAGTTTAACGAACGGGAGACCAATGTCGTTAATGAAAAATGCATAAAACAATGTTTTAAGACTCAGTATATTGCTAACACTAGACATCTGTAAAATCAAAGAGCAAATATCGATTTGTTTTGTGTCGTGGAAATTCACAATACTAATGACATTTCTGCAGCTCTTCAGAAACAATTAGATTGTCGCTCTTCATAAGTCTGATAAGGACTTCTGTGCATCAGTTTTCAAATGCCCAACCAATACAACACATGCTGGTAACCGTGTTGTACATTGCTCCATAGCATCATTTGCCTATGATTAATAACTTATGGAGAAGAGAAATTTTACCTGATAAACCTCTTCTTCGCCGAAAAATCTTGCACATAAATTATCTATTAATGTAGATTAAAATATATTCTTTCTGCCCTATAATCTTTGACATCTAACACATTTGATGCGGTGAGTAAGCATTATTATTCGCTACTTTAATTTTACCTGAATTATTGAAACTTCTCTATAGCTAAGAATGTTACGCAATGACTACCAGATTAATAGAGTGGGCTTCTATAAGCAGTCTGAACAGAAATGTAGATAAATAAAAAAAAAAACTATATTTTAATCTTCCTCACAGACCGTTTACATTTCCTCCCACAATAGTAAATTATTAAAGTCTGCAAATACGCTTCTAAAAGCAAATTGTTGGGTGTAACTATAAACCAGAGGCTAGCATGGGATGATCACATTCTCGAAGTTAATAAAAACTGAATGGTGCTGTTTTATCATGTAAAGATTACAAGGTACAGTCTCCCGACGAACTCTGATCTCATTATATTACGCAAAATGCTATGCTCTCATTAGCTTTGGAATAATATTTTAAGGCAGTGTGCGAATTTGCGAGGGGGATGCCCGGGATTCCCCCCCCCACATGGTAAATAAGTTTCCCACTATGACAAGGAGTACTGCACATTCTGCCCCTCAACCGATTTTAATGAAATTTTGCACGTAATGTTTAGACAATATGAGTGTTACAATAATCCAAATCCTATGTCCATACCATTTCCGGTTATCATGGAAAGCGCGTCCAAAAATGACCACTTCCGGATTATAATTTTTATAGTGTTGTACAAAATAAATTATGTTATCTCCAAAATGATTTAAGCTATCAAATCCAAATTTCCTATGGTAAGTACTAATACAATGACAATGTTACAGTATAAACCAAACGACTATATCTTTAACCGTTTTGGAGATAAAAAAATTCCTTATGTAAACGTTCAATTTTACTTATAAAAAATGCATATTTTCCAGGAAACTTTCTGTTGTTTAACCATCAGCTCCCACTAGTTACAAAAGATACTTCGCTCAAATTATCGTCATGTCATGTAGAAGAACATATTTAAAAATCATTTTGTAACTGATGGTTGCTGATGGTTAAAAGAAACATTTTGTACTCTAAAGTTGAGTACCTCACTTGGAAGTATATGTTTGAAATTCAGCTAAATAAACCATCATGTGTCTGAAAGTTCTTACGATATCCAAACCACATTTTGTGTGACAAATACATTTTGTGTTTTTCTGTCCATCCCACCGTTCATTATTAACATTTCCTTGTAAATCATTAGTTTTCTCAACAAGTAACTGCATTTTCATTGCGATATATTCATATGTAGATGTGTCTCTCACAAGCGCAGGACGATAGACGTTACAGATGGAACACGATACGGACGTAAATCTATTTACCTATGTATGTGTTGGGTATTGCATGATCCGGAGTCTTCCACTGCTAAACTCTGCTATTCGCAGATTCCACCATCCACTGTATTCCTGTTACTATCGTTGATTTATTTGCCTCCAAGGCCGTGTGCTGTTTTGTTCTTTCTTCAGGAACTCGGGCATTTCAGATTAGAAACCTAAGTCTGATAGAAGATGGAGTGAATCCTGGAAGCCTCTATAGACGACGAAAATGTTTTCTGTTGTTTTTATATTTTAGCGTCCTGTGTGTTCTGATATTTTAGCGTCCTGTGTGTTCTGATATTTTAGCGTCCGTGCTCCTAGAGTCAGCGAGATAAGAACTAAATATTTTCTATTTCAAACACGGCTGATGTTATCAAGTAGAAACTTTTAATGTGATATGTTCATAATATTGGTATTTGTCACACAAAATGTGGTGATAAGTCACTGTTGTAGTGTTGTGAAAATTTTGTAGTGTTGTTTCAGATTTCATTTCGTTAATTAAAAAGAAATCAATTTTATTTTATTTTTGAAGTGATTTCACATAATTCAACAAGCTGTTAGGAAGTTCTTCCCTAGAAAATATGAAAGAAAATTGTCAACTGTAGTCTAATAGACGTTTTGCAATAGTATGTAATAAATAAATAAATATAATGTGCTCCTTTTCAGGATTCATCTGTAAATTTCTCCCATATCTGTGACAGTGACACACACACAGACAAAGACCTGCCATTTATATAATGTTTGTGTGCTGTTAATATTGCCCCCTTGAAAAAATTCCTGGCAACGCCCTTGCTAGGGAGTATATAGGAGGCCGAAGGAAGTTGAACGTATTAACTATCGATGGGAGAACTATCGAACTATAGTCGTGCCATCTTCAGGTAGGCAGGTGTATTACAACCAAGGAAAAGGCTAATCCTTGGTTGTTACTTGACCAAGAACACAGCGTAGCTGGCCGGTAACGAAGAACTTAGGTGAACTTGGTTCCTATTCGGAAAGCACGCGTCCGCTCCCACAGAAAGGCTCACACCACAACAGTAGCGACTAACATCAGAACTCAGAAGTAGGAACATGGTAGGACTAGGGCCACTGCTCCTTGGGGTTGTGGTTCCTTGAGGTTGTTCGAGCCACATTTAGATTATTTGCATTTACTATATATTCTGCAGTGCAATCCACTAAAAAACATCCACATTATAAGACTTTGTACTGCTTCCTGAAGTCGAAATATTGACAGAGATGAAAGAACAATTCCCTTTTCTATATGTCTCTAAGACAAAGATCCATTATGAATGGTCGTTGACCTGGTAGATAGTTCTGCCTGCCGGTCACCAGGTGCCACTACCATGCAATTATCGCTCTTAGGTCAAATGATTGTCGCTTATGCGAACTGGCAATCCTATACTCCATAATCCTTGCTCTTGGCCTCTACAGTTCTCGACGCCCAGACTCCAAATTGAAGTCGAAGCCATGACTCCGAAGATTATCAGCAATGTCAGAGAAAAGAGAAAATAGTTTATTTCATTTGTGAATTTATTCTGAACCAACAACTACCAGCAATCCCAAAATGGAACCACACAGCAATACTCTCCTCAACTTTATTCAGATGTATGTTTTCTAAGCCTTCTCAATATTTCCTCCGTGCTTTTTGTAGAGATCGCTACATAAGTTACGTATGTGCTCCATTAACGTTTTTTTAAATATAAATTCATTCAGTTCCAATTAAATTCAAATGTGTTTCGTATACCTGCGGTCATTAGGTATGCCGTGATTGAACTTTACATCCAATTGCGGAAAATGTAATTCTGAATTTTCCTCTCATTTATAATGTAGGTTAGGTACCTTTTAAATTAGGAAAAGATTCGCCCCTCTCCGAAATATTAGAGATCAACTAATTTTACATTAAATTTTTACTGTTGAACGTCACTTCCCGCTACAACCTCCCACATATTTCACATTATTTTGCAGGTAGGATCCAGCATTTTTCTCGCTACGTTTTATCACCTTAACGTGATACTGGCCATTAAGTTTGTGACGTTCACAATATTGGTTTTGAAACCAATAGAAAATCATTATATTACTTGGGAGCTTCATGCGCATACATATGTGCGATAAAAACTATACATTTCAAGTTTACATTACATGTGAGTGGAATTAAAAACAAACTGTTATTCAAAATTCATTAAATTAAAAAAAAACACTGATAAAAAGATATATCTTATTAAACCTTGAAAAGGTAGCCTAGGTTAAGTTAGATCAGGTTAACACAGTTATTTGTGGATAATCAACTAGAACCCGATTGATGTATCAGAGATGTTGTTAACATCAAAGTTAGATTTGTTTACGTTATGCTTTAGATTTGTTTGTGTTATATTATTTTATGATCAGTTTTGTTACCTTGCGCTTTCGGTTAGTTCACCAGAGCCAAGATATGCTACGGTTTGGAATAAGGCTACATCTAATTAAGAATACTAGCTATTGTGCTAAGTAAATGAATTGTTTAACGAGAATAACGGTAGTATGTATCATCTAAAGTTATATACTTATTATTTCCTTTGCTATTCAAGATATACGTAGATTGATTTTGGTGTTTGGAGAAAATTTCCTCTTTTGGCGCTTGGGTTTTATTTTGTTATTTGCGGTATGACTGTGTGATTTTATGAAATTCGGGAACAGAGTTGTCACGGATAAATGTACTTGAATCTAAGATGGTGATCATGAATTAAAATATCTTTATCTTTCTCATGAATTAAAATATCTTTCCCGTTAAGATATAATATCTGATATTTCTCCCGACGATCAGCTGTGCGGGATTTTATTTCTATAAAACTTTTATTTCAATATTGTTATCCAAGTCATTGTAAGTTCAAGGTGTTCCTAACGTCAATGTGATGAAATAGACCAAGTCGGGTATTTGTAAACCGGAAGTAAATAGGCCTATTTTATTATGAACAAGGTCCATCGACCTCCAATAATGCGATACTGGACTGACTACAGCCATTGAAAATTTCATGTATATGTGAACCTAGGGAGCGGGGACGAAACTTAATCTCGTTTGTCCACTTCCAGTCTGAACCAATATGGACCAAATTTTCGATTCTAACACAGTTTTATACGCATGATACCGCTGTGTGGCCCGTTTTTAAATTTATGTCTTATTTCTTGCAAAAAAAGGAAATATATTATTTGCAGTATTTTCTATTGTATACAGAGTACGATATATTATTACATTAATAACTCAGGAATTAAGATTTAAATAAAAAAAACGGGCCACACAGCAATATCAAGCGCATAAAACTGAGTTAGAACTGAAGATTTGGTCCACATCGGATTAGAGTGGAAGTGGACAAACGAGCTTAAATATTTGCTCTGGCGTCTATCTTTAAACACTAAGTAGTTACTCCAGTATGGTTTACGTAGAGCTCGATGGCAAGGTCTTTTCGTCTTTGAATAAATTTCTATTCGTCATACCTACTTAGTTTTTATTAGACTTCACTTGAAGTTAGCTATAGTGCAACACTCTAGATCTAACTTTCAGTGACAAGTTTCGTCCCACCTTCCTTGAGGTTTAAACAAAGAGACCATATTGGACTCTTCTTCGATTCATCTATGAGCACTCAAGTTCAAGCGTCAAGAATATGTAAACCCCTGAGATATTTAAGAAAGTATATAATTTTATTGAAGCCACGCAGCGACGACGGAAAGATTGTGGACGCACAGCCGCAACATCGTACAATTTATATATTCAAGGATTAAAGAATCCATCTTTACATTACAACCTGCCAATGAACCAAACGTCTCCAAAGAAAATGTTTAAAATAAATAATAATAATAAATGATTCAAAGTTTAAAAATAAGTTTCCAATCAATTTCAGTCTACTATATGGGATATTCTTTACTCATGCTCCTGTGTGTCAATATGAAAATAGAATTCATGAACAATTCCTCCCTAGTCGCTGTTCTCTTCGTAGAAGCCAAAGAAAAATGAAAGCGAAGCATTTATGAATTTTTCATTAGATCGTGCAAACAAAATCCACAAAATTATTCTAAAGTAATTTTATGTGCATGAATTGAATGTTATTAAGAGTGCGGAAAAATATAATTTAACAAAGAGAAATATTTATGTCATCATTGTGCATTAAACTTCAAACATGCGTTTTGTCCACAGACTCTTCTCTATCTTTGTGCATGTTGTCTTACTATGACCGTAACACAAACAACTTCAACACAGTTTACTTTCATCTTCGTAATCTAAACACCAACACGTCTTGTTCTCCGCATTTTCCTTTACTTTCAACCACTCCATCCCATAAATATTCAATCGACTTTATCTTCAACACTAGTTGCGTTCGGTTGCTTGTCTTCCATCACTCTTGTGTCGTCATCAAGTTTTCTCTCTCTCTCTCTCTCTCGCCTTGTGCGTTCCAAACCAGAAATAGGGTTTAAGTGCTCTCAAAAATATTGATTTAAAAAAGAAGGCCTAGCACCAATCATCAATTCACTCGTCTTTTTCGGTTCCGTTATTCTCAAATCAATTCAAAGAGCGAAAAATATCTTTTCTTTGTATATCATAGCACCTAGGAGGGAACATGGAAGTGATGAAGAGCATTAAAGAGCACTTCCAGATGTCACCACCTGTCATTCCAGAGGATATGAAAGGAAAGAACTGGTATAAATTCTCCATGATTATTCTCCATGATTGGGAAAATCTAGAGAATTACATTAAAATGATAGAAAAAAGAAGACAAAACTCAAGAGACTGTTATGAAGAAAGAACGCGCTGCATTTTTCATGAATTTCTCTGCCAGTAAGTGCTACTTTACTAGCCTTTATTCAAATAGTTTGCAGGGCCATCATAAGAGAGAGAGGGAGGGAGGGAAAAAGAGAGAGCGAGAGACAGACATACAGAGAGAGAGAGAGAGAAATATATTTTAATAAAAGCCCTTACCAATAAAATTGAAATCGAGGGGCATTTTCTAAAGAAAGAAATTATTCAAATATAATTTCAACAAAATGGAGATTTCTACAATCTAGTACTTTCCAAGACACTTATACAAGTAAAACTCTCCTTTGCATTGCATTGTATTTTTCAAGTATCACAATTATAATTATACGTGAAACCTGATATTTCTTAATATTAGTTGTTTCTTTTACATTTCATTTGCCACAATGTCAGTAGGCATTGCCATCTGTACAATGTTTTCTAAAAGCTCAACTCTGAATATCACTTTCTCTTCAGTACTCTTTCAAATTCAATAAAAATGGAAGGGAACATAATACAGCACAGCAAATGGCGGTCACTGCAGTTAGTCCAGAAAAACCTGTACACCCCTCACTCCACACACTACAAGCGCAGTAGGGAAGATTTTGCGGTTTTTCCTTTCACAATAAAATTTTAAGAAATTGTTTCCTAAAGAGAACTTCAGTTACTTCACTATTGACTACGTAGTTTGGAAAAGCTCAGACGGGCGCGCGGCGATCGAAGTATTTCTAAACATCTGGTGGCCAAAAATAGAACTACAACATCTTCAAAATAAGCGCTTCTCCACCCTGCCTTTAGATCAACCTTAATATGTTTTTAGAGTGCATTGAGGGAACAAGATAACCGTTCAAGAAACCAAAGCAGTTGCTTAAATTCATTCACAAAAATGGCAATTTTAGCAGCAACGAGATATGGAGATAGTAAAGAAAACATTCAACCTTCAGTGCCAGATCGCATATAATCAGTTTCCATACGAAGTGGTATCAAAAAGTTCCCAGACTAGTTGTATGAAACTCCACACGAGCGTAGCACGAGGATGCGCGCGCATTGCGTGACTAACAGGAATCTCCTCAGTCATGTAGAGTGCCTGCTGGCATCGTTATGTGTATATCACGAGCTCTGTTATATTTTTTGTGACGTATGTCGTATAGAATTTCCCAGTGGCTGCCTGAATCAATAGTATAGACATTTAAGTCGCCAGCTATTGGCTTCTATACGTCGTATAGATCGTTCCTGTTCCGGTCTATATTGGTATTGTACTACCGATCTTGTATTCTTTTCTTTAATGGTGTAAAATCTTGTAGACTACATCTGATAATTTTCACAAAATTCACTGTATTTTTTTCCCTTTCTACATACGTTTTTTCGGATTTGATGAGTCTGTTGGTAAGCACTGAAACCTTGTTTTCTACTTTTTTTTTGTTTCTTAAATGATTCTTCTAGATTACGCGGAATAATAAGTAGTACCGATTGGTGAACAAAAGATGTTCTATGTATTTCAGTGCTATACAAATCAGCATAATAACTTTGCAGGATATTTTTGTTTTAAGCTAAAATTAACAAGCAAAATTGTTAGAAGGTTGTTGATTAATGTTTCAAGTACGATATATATATATATATATATATATATATATATATATATATATATATACGAAAGATTCTTTCACTAACTTCTGCAGTTGAGATAAAATTGTGAATCCAATATCTCACTTGAAGACCGAGCTGCCGTAGCTCAGTTGGTAGAGCATTGACTTAGCAGTCAGGAGTTTCTGCGAACGATTCCAGCGGCCGCCCACGATGACGGAGGTTTTCCAGGTTTTATCGTCAGTCATATAATCAGGCGAATGCTGGGATGGTACCTACTAAAGGCCCTGGTCGACTACCTCCCAATATCCTCTCCTTCACGGTCCTCCTCTAATATCTCTACTCCATTGTATCCCGACCTGAAACTGAGGTGCCTAAAGGCCATAAATAAATTCAAATCAACTTAACGACTCCTGAACATCACCCATCGATGTCTCAACATTTCTAGTTAACTAAAAGAAGAGCGTGTAGCCTCAGGAAACCACCACTTCATTGTTGATGGTAGTTATTCCCGCACAGATTGTTTCAGTTTTGAAAACAGTTTGTAGTCACGGAGGAGGGGGGTGGGTAATTTTTTGTAATTAAAATTTTTAATTAAACTTGCATAGTAAAGACTTGTTATTGTGGATCTTTCCTGGAAAACATAAAGAAAAAAATATCACATAGCGCATTCCAAAGGACAGTGAGCAGAACCTTGTCTGATGATGACTGTCTTAATTCCTTTTCAGGGGTGCGAACTCTGATGTTTCAATTCTAAGATTAATATTTTAGCTTCTGGCTCATATGTGGTCAACTCATCATAGCTTTCAATAAATATACAGTATTTTTTATCTGTTTTAAAAATGGTTAGATGTGGTCTGTGAAGCACAGTTCTCATTCGTACTGTTGGGTGAACCTGAACAAATTGAAAGCATCCAGCTTGCAGTTGATTCTTTCATGCCCAATTCCTGCATTAAAATATTATGCATATTATGGTATGAAATACCTGACTCCTTCACCATGACACGGGTAGTATCTTGTCGATAATGCAACACTAATTCTGGGTTATCAATTCTATTGATGAATAATTTATGTAACAGGAGCGTATCCTGTAGGCTATCTAGGCAACCAGCGCAGTCTAAGCTTGTGAAAAAATATTTCAATCTGCACAAATAATATTAGTTTACGTGAAAGGGAGGCCAGAACACCTCATCATCAATACTATGTGTACCCTCTTTCTACTTATTACTTTGGCTATGGTAGTCTAAGCTCTGAATCCAGAATACGCCACTGTTATGTAAAAATAATAATAACAACAACAACAACAAAAATAGTTTTCGTCTGTCTTGTAATATTGCGAAGTTTAAATTTAATCCTGCCGCTAATAAGCAGTTTTCCTGTACGCAAGCATATTCAGAAATTTAAATTATATGTTTTCAATCAGCTGAGAATATTTTAAGGTATTTTGAGTTCAGACCACACAAAAATATTTTAATTTCGTCATCATTTACGAGACATAAAGCTTTAAGAACGATGGTCCATTACGAAAAATCTTGCCCTATTCTATAAATGAAAGCAAGGTTTCTATAAGCACTATTTACTATTGGTGTACGAATATTATTGAAGACTTGTTAGCGAACAAAATATCCTAGTTGCATGTAACTGGGAAACTCGGCTTGTTTATAGCATTAAGGTTAATGTAGAACAATGATCTCCAAGAAAAGATGGCAGCACTACCTCCGTTATATGTCTAATTTATTTTTATCGTTGCACGAAATTTCATTGCTGCTCCTACAAATTCAGGTCTAGAGAGTTCAAACTTTCTGGGAAGAAAGTTCATAACTAATTTCAGCCTAGAGAGCTTCATTGCTAGACGTTTTCATATTCACAACAACAATCAAGCAATTTCAACAATGAAGAGAAATGAAACTTAAGAATCGGCATTGATCGAACTCTTGAATTGGTTATGAACTTTCTTCCCTGAAAGTTAGAAGTCTCTAGACTCGAATTTGTAGGATAAGCACTGAAATTTTGTGCAACAGTGAAAATTAGACATATACGGAAGTAGTGCTGCCATCTTTTGTTGGAGATCGTTGCTTTACATTAACAATGTGACAATAACGTTGACATTAAAGTTGAAATTGAACAACAGAGTTAAACTAAAGCTACACAAAGAAAGTAAACAATAACCAGGAAGTGAAGTTTTCCACCTAACAACTCCCATTTCAATTAGTTTTAAAACATCCTTCGTGAATAAAATAATGTATCTACATAAAACTTCCGATATGTTTCACAAACAAAAACAAAGTTCTTAAAAAAAAAAAAGAATAGAAGACCTGTCTGTTTTATGTTCTAAGATTTAATTTTATGAGAATTTTAATGTCAGAAAGGTTAGGAAACTTTTAAAGAAAGAATAATTTATAACTTCCAGGACACAAAAGATTCTTTTGCATGTCTTCTCTCCCTCCAGCAATTCTGTAAGTTAATAAGTTTCAAGTAAAAAAAAAACACATTTAAAAAGAGACAAAGAATTTCGTTAAACGTAAAGTTGACTTCTTCTACTTGAAAAAAACTTTTAAAACTTCTCCTCTTTAATTGAGCTTTAGACGAAAACTTGTTATTTTGAAACTTTTGTTTTTGAATTATTCAAAAATTACACTGCATTTGTAGCTAAGTTGGATGATTTTATGTCGTCATTTATATATATTGTAAAAAATACACATTTGTTATGTTTTTTTTTTCTGAAGGTGAATTGTCAACATTTGTTGTACACTATTTTTTTTACTACACTATTTATTTCTTCTACGCATCTTGTTATCTTCTAATAACATCATGCTTACTCAATTTCGCAATAAAACTTTTTTAACATAAGGTAGGTGAGTCAATGCTTGTTCACGTACTCAAAGTGAACCATTCAACGTCTTTTAGTATTAGTTGAGTTTTAAAACACTAGATGGCATCTGCCTCTTGAACGATATTGCCATCTAGTGTAAAATCCCGAAAACAAAGCGCCTAGAGCTGGTTGCTGTCTTTTGACAAGCCAATGACATGACGACTGAGCGAAGTATGGCTTATGATTTCAAGGTGAGTATAAATTGTTGATTAATTATTTTTATTTGCGTATGAAATTGTGATTCTATATATTTAATAAAAGTGCACTTCTTTCTCTCTGAGAATATGTAGAAAGATTCTACCATTTTAGTCTTTTTTTTTTTAATGTGAAAGTAAAGATGTGGTTTTCGATTCGGTACAAAGGTTGTCCAGGTGGTCCACCCCCTGCTATGAAATTTGGTACTGTCATTTGTGTAAGTTTGATAGAGTAAATGGCAAGAGACTACGTAGCCGATTTTTTTTTCAGATACTGGGGTTCGAGTTGTCATCAAAAGTTGTGCATTAGTACCAAATAAAACCATGCCAAATATGACCGTCCTAAAACAATATTTAACCAGGCCCCTGGACCCCTAAAGGGTCCAATTGCTTTTTTGCGAAACAACGAATAAAAATATGATACCAGTTACCTCATTTTGGGGTTCGAGTAGTTATGAAAAGTCGTGCATTGGTACGAAATTTAGCCATGTCAAATGTGAGTTTTGGCCGTCAAGAGTTTCTGGCCGTTTTCAAACTAAAATTTTCGCGGGCTCCGGCTCCAGGCTAAATATTTTTTTGATCCGGCTGTGTTTCGGCGAGCAAAAATAACGTAACATTCTGCAATTTTTGCACGCTACTCAAATTCAAATAATAATAATAAAAAAATCGGTCGTTTTGTGGCCCCTGAAAAAAAAAATGTTAAAAAGTTGTGTTTGAGTACCGTGCAAAAAGTTACAGAATGTTATGGTATGTTTGGTCGCCCCAAACACAGCCGGATTAAAAAATATGTAGCCGGTCTCGAAACCCGCGGAAATTTTAGTTTGAAAACGTCCAAAAACGCTTGACGGCCAAAAAGATCAAACTTGGCATGGCTAAATTTCGAACCAATGCACAACTTTTCACAACTTCTCGAACCCCAAAATGTGGAAACTTATATAATATTTTTATTCCATGTTTTGCAAAAAAACAATTGGGCCATTTAGGGGTCCAGGGGCCCGGTTAAATATTGTTTTAGGACGGTCATATTTGGCATGGCTTTATTTGGTACTAATGCACAACTTTTGATGACAACTCCAACCCCAATATCTGAAAAAAAAAAAAAAAATAGCCCACCCTACTATGCACCAATGCTTGCGATAAGTGCACGCAAATTGCGAAGGACTCACGAGGGAATAGGTTCGTTTTACCAGGCTTCTGAATTGAATTGTATTGTATTTAAGACATCTAAGTCTCAGGCCGGGATAAGAGAGGGAAAAGGATTCGGGAAGGTGTCGACCAGGGCCTATGTTATAGGTGTGATCCCGGCATTTGTCTGGTGTGACTGAGGAAAAATCCTCAGTCAGCATGGTAGGCCGCTGGGACCGAACCCATGACCTCCCGAATGCTACGTGAACACTCTACCACTGAGCTACCGCGGCTCGGTGCCAGCCTTCTGATTAAAGTTTTCATCTTAATGTAAAGTATTCAGTATGTAAAGACTTTTACAATTCAATATTCCGTGCTTGCTTCAAAGAAGTTGTATTTTTCAGTTATTCGTAATTGTATTACACCATCTGCAACTTCACAGAATGCATCCCCTTTTGGCACAAAGCATGGACCAACTTTGGGACGAGTGAACCATTTTTGGAACGGGTGGACGACCTTTGAGATCGATGAACCAGTTTTTCTAACAATAAAAGGTTTCAAAAAAAAAAAAAAAGGCAGTGATTTTCGAGATCTCTAACGCGTTGGATAAAGGACCCAAGCAAGGTTCTGGGATTCAGTTCCGTCTGGACCATGAGTGTCTGTGGATTTCAGAAACAGCTAACGGATCAAGACAGACTGAAGTGATTAGTAACTTAAAAATGGCTCGAAAAGACAACGTTGATGAAAGATTTTTTGTTTAATCTGCAAACACTTTCGTATGGTTTAGAAGTAATCGCTTACTTCTCCTGAAGATGACACGTGAGACTATACGTCCTCATGGTTAAAATATACAGAGTCTTTTGAATTATTTGCGAGTCTACTTCCAGAACTATTGCAAAAGAAGATTTCCTTTTCTGAAGACGACAAAACCCTGATGGCAAGTCGTATGTTTCTAATCTTCCTCTGTTGCTTCAGAGAGTCTTTCGGAATTCATGAAGATGACAAGATGAACATAAAGCTGCTGCTCTTCACGGCTATGTAAAGCCTCTTTCTTTCATTCTCTTCTTCATTATCTTTCTGTTCTTCTCTTAAGTCATCCTTCTTTGAATAATGGTTACGTGCTTCAAGACTCCTTCTACAGCAAAGGACAATTTCACAATCTCTTCCACTCGCTCAGAGATGGCAGCACTCACATCCATACATTTCAGCAACAACAACAATAACAGAGTGACATTTGAAATGAGGAAAGTTTTGTTGTCAGTTTATGAACATCAGTTAACAATTCCAGCTTTGTTCGGTTTCCGTAATTAGAGAAAACAACAAGGAACACTGGAACAATAGTTTACCACGAATGGGATTCCTCTTACAGTTAGAAAAGCCCAGAAAGGAGTATAAATTATCTATGAATAAACATTGCTTACCGAATCAAGCTGTTGTGTTATATTTGTAATATATGTGTTTTTAGTTTAGCTGAGAGTTAGATTTTTACATTTAAGCTAGTCTAGTTAAATTTTACATTTCACGGTAGAATATATTCAGATCTTATAGCTGCTTAAACGAGAAGCTTTCCTGAGCTACAAGTTTATATAGTAAAGCACACGTTGTTGAAACACTATGAATTCCTATCAATGTTGGTGACCTCCATCTTGATAACTGATTTTAAGAGAAACAGAAAACGTTGTAAATCAATTAGAATTCTCATCCTTAATTGACAAATTTTAAATATGTATAACGATTAATGAAATACATATTCGAACAACGCGTTCATACTACTCTATATTCTGGTGTACCCGATAGCATGTCCACTTGCAACAAGGTTGTAAGTCACTTGCTTTGTACTTGCCAAACTTAATATTGTGTTGAACTTAATAAACAAAAAAATCTATGAAACAAACTTGTTGCAACAACATAAATGGTTTGGTTGTTATAACTAACCGAATTCAAGCTTAGTGCTGCAAGCAGTTATGCAAGGAAGATTGTTAAACTTGAAATTGATTTTAAATTTTATTTTGTTGAACCTCTTCTGTAGTCTCAGTGCACTGAAGTCCCATCACGTGTCAGAACTGTTTCGTCGTAAGCACCAACTCACACCCTTTTCCTACGGGCGCGTTTTGCGATCTGATGAGCTAAAGGCCACTTTATAGACGATACAATTTCTCATACGATCCCTCGTATGCAATATCATCGTTTACATTCTTTGATCGTGAAAAGTACGGATCGTAAATTTTTCATGGCATCTCCGATGTGTTCTCTAAATAGAAACGGTCCAATTTTTCAGCGGATTTTCCGTCCAATCTACTGGCAATATAGCGTACTTGCCTATTCGGCTGTTTTGCTATTGATTACAAGACAAAGAAAACATATTCATGTTATTACTTGATGCAGAAATTAACACATATGATGGCACAACAACTATTACAGGTGTAGAGATCTAAAAGAAAGTTTTAAAGGAAAGTGTAAAAAGGCCAATAATACTGCAGTTTAGCTACTTCTGCCATAGAGCACTGGAAATGTTTTAAAATGCTACATTTTGCGTTCCTATGGGCATAAAAGATACTAAAATACGTCAAAAAATATATTTTAAAAATGTGTAATGTGAATGTTCTGATAAAGTGTGCAATGCAGTTCAAATAACGTAATTTTCATTGTTTCTGTAGTGGGTAGAGCTTCGAATCTGCTGCACGCAAGATATGTGTGAAAGGACACAATGGAGACGATAGTATAAATATGTATCCATGCAATAATATCCCCCTCCTCGTCATGATTTTGAATAAGATATACACTTTGCGCATCCGAAATAATGAAATACATTGAACAGTATATTACAGAAGTAGACCTAAGTAAGATAGAGTGACAACGTCAAAGCACAGCTGGCTGTGCCAGTATACACATGAGCTAAGTAATCGTATAAACTTATTTTTGTACAAGGGTTAAGACAGCTGACCCTCCATATGCATACCCATATACCACGTGTGTGTTTAAGAAACATGGTTTTCTGAACATAAGAATTACATAAAGCTACAGGACTTCTCATTTTTGTATTTTGCATGTATTTTAGTACCTTTCATGCCTATAGGAACGTAAAAGATAGTATTTCGAGGTATTTCCAGTGCTTTATGGTAGAAGTAGTTAAACTGCAGTATTACCAACTGGCTCGCATTTGTATAAATAGGAGTTAATATATCGCGATTTGTATACTTTTGAAGTGCTGTGATTTGTCAAATATCTGATTAACTCAGGAATATTGTAAAAACAACATATAGCCTATGACTTCGAACTTATCACTGAAGACTGGGCAAATTCCTCAATGTTATTTGTGTGTCCGCATTGAAATATCTTAATGAACTACAGAAGTAAAGCTATGACACTTTCGTTACCACTGAAACCTAGTAGAAATTAGATTTTCTTGGTAGAATGTGGTATTAAGACAAACGGAATAGCTGGTATTCATATTTTAATTCTCTTATATTTTTTGAATGAGCTGCTTTCACAAATATCTGTGGCATAATTACCCTAAAAGGCTGAGATAACAGAACTATAAATTCCAGCAGTTTCATCATTATCCACTCGCATCCAAAATTGTACCATATAAATCACAATAAAATATTGTATGATTTATCGTACGTATCGAAAAATCTCATACTGTGGGTTGTATACATTCTACCATACGAGAGATCGTACGAGAAATTGTGTCGTCTAAAGTGGCCTTAAGTAACGCTTGAAAAGCTATAGGGCGTGTGGTTTAGTGGTCTTGTGACTACAACATCGGGTTGGAGAGCCTGTGGTCCTTGGATCGATTCCTAATAACGGCAACATTTTTATTATTTTAAAGAAGGACTAATATTTTATATATTTATTTAAATATACAGTATATTTAAAATATTTTTATTTCTTGTCCGATCAAGGCCATTTCAAACTTGATTCTTGTAAAGTAAAATGTTTGTTTAATTATTTTTTTAGCTTAATTCGCTAAGCTTGCATTACGTTTTCAACTAGTCAAGATAAATTCGATGCACTTTTGAGTCATGTCAAAATTGCTGTGCGGGATATTATTACAATTGGCAACTTGCTCCGGTACCTAAGACATAAACGTCTGATTCAACGTCCCGTGTTCGATTCCTGCTCCAGATTCACTTTTACTCGGCTTTTCTTTCAGCGATTAATATTCACAAACATTATGTTCATTTTCGCAATGTACGTGTGTTACAATATTAGCGAAGATTATCGTTTTCCCAGTAGTATGTATTGTGTCCTTAACTGTTTAGATTACCCCCGCCATCTTGGTTTCCATTGATTACATGGGAATTGTTTTACTCGTCTTATATCTTTCAGGAGCATACTTTTAACTTCTGTTTTCGCCCAGTTTATCGTCATGTTCTCTTTTACTCATGCTATTTTATAGAAATGCAATATTTTACACACGAACAGTATAATTTCCCGTTAACATATTGTGATTTACATAGCAAACTATTAATAATACATTATACTTATATATTTGAAGAAACTTCACAAACCAAAACTATACAAGAGTCAAATTAACCACCAAGACAAATTTTGTGAAAGCAGAACTTAAATATTCTACTTCCGAGAGGCATAAAATGAGTAAAACAATTTCCGTGTAAATCGATGGAAAGGTCATACCAAGATGGCGGAGGTGATCTACATCATTAACACAGCACACACGAAACTTTTTTATAGTAGCCACAACTATGCGTATTGCTATCCCTATATGAACCAAAAAGACATTAATAAGCGAATGCCAGAATGGGAGTGATGTTAAGTACTGACTGGATGGCTTGCTCGTGACGATGTCGGTGCTTTGGAGGTACAGATCTTGCTCTTTTGTTGTCCACTTCAATGTTATCTTTGCCACTTTCAATGAATGGAATACTCGTAGTAATGGAACCGTCGAATGGAAGTTCTTGTAACGACGCCTGATTGATTTGGACATCACTCCAGTACGAGATTTCTTGTTTTAAACAAACTTAATGCACTGAGAACATTCTTTCGGTGCAAAGGAAGATCTTTCTGACCCGTTACCCCTTTCACGTTGAATGATTACGTTTTGTAACTCAGAGGATAGTAGCTGATTCTTGTTGCAATATCACGTATATACAGGGTACCCATAAAATCTGATAACACTCAATTTTCTCTGGAAGGAATGGAAATATGAGAAAATACTGAAGCACGGTTTTCATTATTTTCAGAGGCAAATGTGTAAAAATGATGCAATCGTGATTGTCAGATATATCCTTACATGCTAAGCAACCCACATCACAATGTAGTTTGCCGGGTTGCCTACTTCTAAGTGAGTAAATTTGGCATAGCCATCAATTCATTAGCAATGGGTACCTTAGATTTTCGAATCGACACCCCACAGGGGGGAGTGAGGGGGCGAAAAACCTCTTGACCCAATATCAACGGGCGGAATATCAGCTAGTTTAATAAAATCCAGCGACAGACGATTCAAGTAAGCGGTAAGTGCCAAGGAATGGTCATTCATTAGGCATGCTTCGAGAGCAAAGCTTTATAGGCTATAATATTAGCAAATATCAGAATTCTACCTTATTTTCATATATTTAATGTTCTGTACAGGTGCGTTTTTATAGCATAACTAGCAAAAGTACCGGCCCGTTCGTGCGGGGTGAAGAAAATATGTTGGCAAGAACCATTGGGCCATTATTCACCACTACTCGCTCGCTGCGCCCTTAACTTTGAAAGTTTTGGGTTTCTGCGCCCCCCTTCATTCTAACCAGATTCTCGGGGGGCTGTACCACCATGATGCGGATATGCTGTAGCTATTACTACCACTACTACAACAACTACTACTGCTACTAATACTAGTACTCCTGCAGATACTACTGCAATGCCTTAAAACATTAAATCTAAATATTTTTATTTGCAACCATCCACTTTTTTTAATTTAAAACTTATAAATTGATTTATTTATTTCTGATTATTGTCCTAACTTGAAAATGGAATCAATGTATTTATTGCATTGTTATAACAATGAAATTCCTGTTTTTTCATTAATAAATTCGCGACACAGTCACTTCCGGTTAATAAAAATAAGCCTAAAGTTCATGTTGGACCAATATCTGATCATGTGCAAAAATTCATTGCAATCTGTTAAGCTGTTTTGGCGTGATGACTGGACAAACATCGTTACTTTCATTTTTATATATGAACACCTCTCGGGGGAACAAAATGGTAAGCGCTATAAGAAAATTTCCACAGCATATTGAAAATAAAATACAATTGTGTCTAAGAATCAGTTCTACAATCGACCGTTAAACTTCTAGTCAGCGCTAAGTTGAGGCCTACTCTCATTGGCCAAAATCAGATTTGGCCTCAACTTAGCGATCGATTGTAGAACTGACACTTAGTAGAATAATATTTGAGAATGCTTACGATGTCAAAGTTTCTGCTGATATGACTTTTCTTCTTATTAGCATTCTAGTGTTTCGTACCTTTTCCGCAAAGTTATTAATAGAAAAGCGTATTTGAAGCGTGAGTATCCTGTGGCTGGGAATCAGCAAAAACAAACAAAAAAGAGGTCGTGCTGTTTTGACTTCGTCGGCCATATTGGATGACACAAGCGTCGGACGATTGGGGACTTCTGGGATATGGTACAGGTTGCCAAAATGAAGATATCCTGGTAGTTTTGAAAAATACTATTTTTTCCGAGTTTGGACTTATATTGACGGTACAATATACGCGATTCAAACAAACACAACTCTTCACGGAAATACGCTAGGTATTATTCATTTCTTTTTGTTCATTTTACACGATGCAAACACCAAATATACTATCCATCTAAGGGCTGCTTTTCTTGGATGCAAAGCCTAGCAACGCACGCTTGCAAGAAAAGCAGCCCCAATACGTGAATTCTTTTAAACGAAAAGTTACCGTTTCACTCACTTCCTGTGATGGAGTCATGAGATGATTCTCCCACGAGCCGCTTGTATTTTTTGCGCGTTGGGGCTGGTTTTCAAGCCCGCTTACGTTGCTTGCGATTTCGGTGAATAGCCAATTGAAACACGTGTTACAAAAGGTAATAAAACTACACCACGAGACACAAGGTGTTTCAATTGGCTACTCACCCTAATCGCAAGCAACGCAAACTTTCATGAAAATCGGCCCTTAACCATCTTTTCGTATTCTCGATCACAGATGATTGCGTATCATAAACTTTTAGCCCTGATAATTCAGTGTTTTCACGAACATAATTCCTTTTTTCTTTTTCTTCTTTTTTTAAAAGTAAGTACCCAGTAAAATGTATTCTTGTACTCCATAACTAATATTGGTGGTCTAAATTACCAAGTAATAAAACTTTGAAAAACAAATACGTGACCTTAAAATGCCAAACTAAAATCAGGATTTTTAAGCCACAAGAATCCAGTGTTAACTTTATATCGTGTCTTATTATTCAATGCTAAAGCCCAGTCATAATTCAAAGTTTAATAATTTGTTACCACAATTATATAATATTTTGATTGAGGGTGGGTTTAATTGTACACAGAATTAGTCTACAGTAAAGTTTAGAAAACACCAATGAAGGAATTTCAAAGTAATTACCACGTCACGTACAGAAAATTAGGAAGTGCATTGATGCAAACATAAAGACAAATTACTGTACTGAGTTCAGTAACTGCAGTTGACGTATTTACCAGTCAGACATTCTCAACAACGTGATAGGTCACTCGTGCCGTACGTAACGATGTTCATTTATTTAGTTTTAAGCCGACAAAATCACCTCATTTGAACGGAGTAACGTTTTTAAAAAGACATAATTCCCACTACAGCGTGATTTCGAGACACGTACAAAAATGGCATGAAATAAAACAAAGACGAAATCTGTTTAATATGACACCTCTTCAATGTAATATTATTTGATTTATTTTTGTGCTTTTGACGGAGGGATGGATGGAAAGAGGGACTTTTAAGTGCTGGATTCAGTTTTATATTCCGTCGACTGTGACGTGTGTGAAACGAGATTTATGTCATCTAAACGAGGAAGTTAAAACCTTACTGTTCTGCAATTGACTATGAGTTATCATCCCACCTAGTAAATTTGACCTTATTAAAAATGAATCAAACTTCCTTTGAGGGCTGATTTTCATGAAAGCTTGTGTTGCTTGCGATTTGGGTGAGTAGTCAATTGAAACACATGTGACAAGTGTTTCAATTGGCTATTCACCCAAATCGCAAGTAACGCAAGCTTTCATTAAAATCATCCCTGACAACTATTACAACTTTTTGCAAGCTTAGCAGAGCAAGCTAAAAAAAATAAACAAGTTTGAGTAGCTTACAAGAAGCAAGGTTGAAATAACATTGACAGGAGGAGAATCAAGGTTGTAATAATGTACTTCTTTAAAAAGTTAAGAACATTGACCTGGCGAGAATCGAACGGAGAACCACTTAGACATCAAGCTGATACTGTAGGCACTTCACCATGCAACTACGCGTCCTAGTTCGCTTTCCAAGCGTTATTTATACTTAGTTCAGTTCATTAAATCGCAAGAGAGAACTTAGTAAAAGGGTTGGAGCTGGGGGAGATTAGCTTACGGCGAAACAGTCTTGACACGTGATGGGACTTCATCGCACTGAGACGACAGAGGAAATGTCGATAGAAGATTCAAAAAGATTTCAAGTTTAAGAAGCTTCCTCGCATAGCTGGTTGTTCAAACAAGCTTGAATGAGCTAGTTATAATAACAAGCAACAACTGTGTTCAAACATGTTCCAGCAAGTTTGTTTCATACATGTCTATGAAGTTAAACACAATATCAAGTTCGACAATGTCAAAGAAAGTGACTAACAACCTTGTAACAAGCTGGCATGCTATCTGGGCATCTTCTATGAACTTCTTCATTGTTCTGAACTCACAACGTTACCTTGTATTTATGCAGTTGTAAAATAAGACAATTTAAAATTTCCTTTAGTGAATCGGAAAAACCGCTAAAAGAACACTTTTTTTTCTTTTTACATATTAACAGGACCTCTTGTATAACTCTAGTAGGACAGCAGCTTTCATTTGGGGGGAGGGGGTTGTTTTGACTATCGATCACTGTTTTCGCACAAGTTACAGCGTATCACCAAAGAAAATAATGTAAGTGATTGCTAGAAGTTCTCACGTATACCTCGATAGTAGCGACAGTTGCGGCCAGAGTTGATACCTTCAGTTTCTAACCAAGGATGTTCTAATAGCGGATATGCGATTTTGCCAAGAACATGACACCAAACGTCACAGTTTAGTCCCGCCCAGTTATCCCTCTTACTGCAATCAAAAACATTGTTTGCGACTAACAAGGATGGCAACAAGTTCTCTAGTTGTTTGCTAACCAATCAGGTACGTCGCCTTGGTCGATGTTCAGTTGTTTTTTGACTCATTCTTTCTCTGCGTATGAGATAGCTACAAGCAAATCATGTATTAGAACATCCTTGTTTCTAACCAGCCAACCGTCATTCTTTATCCATGTACCTGAACGAAGAAGAAGAAGCTCATACAGACGAAAATGGATATAAAATCAAAAGACAAGAAAGTATAAGTTTAGAAGGCAAAGATGAGATAAAGAGCAATCTATTTCTAAAGAATAACAAAGACTATAAACCAATATAGAATGTAAATAATATTTAAATTTATTAAACATAGTTTATGAAACATAACGACTATTATGGTCGAAAACTTCATTGACATCTTAGCCAATGAAAATCACCTGGTAATAATTTCCCGCCAATGGCATTTCTCGGCGGTATCACGTGATCTTAGACTTGTGCTGCCATCTGACGAGTAGGCCGGAGGACGGGAATTTTTGTATACTATGCACACTTACACAGTATAGCAAGATTCACTTCTTATTGTTTTCTTTGGTATCAATATTCGATTCTGGTAATCAGAGATTCTGATAGAATTTTCAGTTTGGGAGAAGGGGAGGGTAAGGCAAAACCCGGAGGTCTGTACTACAGACTTGCAGTGTTTCTATTAGCTTCTAACTGTGAACAATTTAAATTTCGGGTAAAACACAGAATCATTGCTGCAAACTATGAATAGTATACGGGGTTAAACATTGAAAATGCTCACTTTGAACATTTTACCTCACATATTATTAATAGTTTACAATACTGCTGTCTGTGTTTCGTATGTGGTGTTTAGCATCACTAGCGAATATACAATATTGAATAAACGGACTTAGTGCTATTAAAAAAAAAACTTCACATCAGATTGGAAACACTTTCAACTCGATGACATCACGTTTTAACTTCCAATATCTACACTATTGATATCAACTGACTGCGAAAGAATTTATTTCAATGAATCGTTATGGTTTATTTAAGAGAAATATTCATGTTATTTAGCATTGTATGAAGTCGATTTTGGACACCACTATGTAAACCCTGAACCTCGAAAACGAAGCTGAATTCTACAAATAAAAAAGAAAAGAAAAAAGAACACATTTTCTTGTTTTTGTGTTAAAAATTCACCAGTAAATAAAAAACACCCAGTATAGTTTATTTTACGCTCTAGCACATATATAGTTTGCTACCACGTACGTTACGTCACCAAACTCATTGAACATATAAACCTAACCCTCATTCCATTATCTCACACAGACCATTTTCTTCTTGGAAATTGTAGTGGCCTATTTTCTTTTTAAAAATTGCATCTTTCCTGACGAGGATATTACAAGCTACAAGTTGAACGGATGTACTTTGATGTGATAAAAACGTCACAGACGCTAAGGGTGTTGATATCTTTTGTAGCAATTTGTTTTGACCCTACAACTTGGTAATATCTACATTCTACAATCTCCGTCCTAGTGACAAGTTGTCAGGCTGAAGATAATGCGTTTTCTTTCTTCTCTCTCTCTCTTTTTTTTTTAAAAAAAGAAAGAAATCCGCATTTCCTATCCCTGACCCAACGTCACAGGAAGGACATTAGCTTGAAGCACTGAAAGTACCGCATGATTACCACTAGATGGCAGGCATTGAAACAACAGGCAAGAAGTTCAACAAATTTATCACCCTGAGCCATTACAGCGAAAGTACACAAATGAAAGAAAACGAGCACAAATTCCTCTCCTAGAAAAAGACTTCTTTTGAAAGCCATACGTTTTGATGAGCTTTTCAAAAAAGAAAAAGTTCCTATACCGAAATTTTCAAAGTTGTTTTTATAAATGACCATGATGATAAGATCATAGCTATTTATCAGACCCTGAATACAAGGAAACCACTTTTTTCTTCCCCAAAATGTTTAAAAGAGGAACAGAAGAAACTTACATGTACTGTATGGACCATATAGAAAAGAGGGCGACCAACATATTCAAACAGAAAGGCGAGAGAGATAAACTAGCTTTAACAAAATGATAAGAACATTTGAGAAGAAATTTACGGGCTTCATTCGCGCGAACTTACATTGAATCACTGAGCCAGATAAATTTTCGAAGTTACTTTAGATATAAAACTATGTAATGGTTGGCTTTTAAGATCCTCTTTGATTATCCTTTCCCCCGCCTATTCTTTACCACAAATTTATGTCTTCTGGTACAAGAAAATTACCTCTTCCGTATGTAGAGCAGAATGTCATAAGACATATACCGAGAATTTATCTTAAAAGTTAATCTCATAGGTCTTTTGAATATCGTCGCTAGGGAAGTAAATCAACCGATTACCACTTACATGGAACTTTTGCGGCAAACTTATGTGACACTTGTTGCGACAAGCTTGATAGGACAAGCTTACAGGAAGTTTGTCAGGTGCCAATTAGTAAGCATAATTCAAAATCGATTTAAGCTTGATTTCTGCTATTGGGTATCAATATATATAAACTCTTTGTCACATAAGTTCCAGGACTGGCGCTGTAAAAAAATGTTTTACTTGGCAACTAATGGTTCTAATTCCCTTAAAAGTACCATTATTGATACGCTACTGCCAGCGTTTCTGAACGTCGTGGAAACAAACTGAAAAATCTTCTGGGAACTCTTTAGCTCGCTACTTACTGTAACTAGAATGTACTTACTACGTCGCCTTCCTTTCAGTGTGCGCTTCTGCCGGAAAAACAGGAAGAAATCGCACGGTGACAGATCAGGCGAGTATGGAGGATATGGAAGTGCCGTTAATTTTATATTTGGCAAGAAACTTTTGTGGACAAACAGAACGGTATGTGCTATTGCATTACCGTGCGATAAAAATAATTGAACAGACGTCCAGAAATCAGGTCGGTACCACCGAATTGTCTCCCGCAAAAGTGCCTCAAAACATCGATGTAAAAGGAGGGATATTATCGAACGCTATGTGGTGAAATACTGCCGGACATTTCTAATATCTTTCAATTACTAATTGTGCACAAACGCCAAAAAAATACGCGCATGAACTTGCATAAGCGATACACAAAGAATTCCAAGTTGAAAAACTTCAGTCTGATAAATTGGGGACTACCATTTGTTGAGATCCAATCATGAAGTTCGATTTTCTTCGATATGAATTATGTACAAACGATTCTTACAAGAAACATTTCTATCAGCTTTAGTAGGGGGGGGAGGGGCTAGTGAAATGGCGCCGGCATTTTGATTTCTTAATATCTTATTCAGTAATTGTGCAGAAATGAAAAAAAATACGTGTTTAAACGAAGTTGCCTAAAGGCCTTATAATAAATTCAAATTCAATTACAATAAAAAAAAAAACAATTTTTGAAAAATTGGAGGAGGGAGGCTGGTGAAATGGACATCAAAATTCATAGTTTCACTTGAACACCACTCATAGTTTCTTTTCATATTTTTTAATTTTCATTTTATGAGCTGAATAAATAGCTTTGAATTTGAATTTTACTTAGGTCCTTTTAGGCAACTTTGGCTCCGGCCCAAACAGGTAGTTTTGATTTATCCCGGATGAGGGATAATCACTCTCCCGGGAAGAGGGATGAAAAGGTAAAGTACTATCCAAGTATTCCACTGGTGAAACTAAGGAAAAGCTTGGAAAACCTAATTCAAAATGGCGGTTAGGATGGCTCGACTCTATGTGTTTTCCTACCACCGATCCGAGGCAACGGCGTTAACCAAGGACCACGAGGCCTGTGTATTTCACCGTTTGTGTATATTACTATTAGCTTTTATGCTGTACATAACATTTTGTGTTAGTCGTTGAAAATAAGTTAGTTTTGAATGCGAACATATGCAGTATTACGAAATATTTCCGTGTGTTTTGTCCTTATGCTTTTCTAAACCTCTTCGTGACTCTCTGTATAGATATATGGCTTCTAGTACTAACAGTAAACAAACGAATACAGAAAACCTTGTTTGCCCCGAGAGATAATTAGAGGAAATGCGTCAGCTGCAACTAACATGGTCTTCAAAATTCAACATCCCATTCCGTCACCTTGTGCACTGAATGTTGAACTGAAAACAAGACCTTCTTTTTTGTAAATATTTTGTAATGGAGGAATCATAGCCACTCTCAATGGAGGTTCCCTCCAGTCTGAATAAAATAACGTTTTGTTTGTGTGGAGTATGGTGAGAGCAGACGGCCTTTATTATAGCTAATCAGGTCGAGACTAATTAGTGTAAATCTGGGAATAAACATCTGACACTGTTGTTTGTGTGTACATCTTCATTCGATCAGAAGCAATATGATAAGTTATATTACTATCCTCTCACTCTCTGGTCATTTATTAGCAATGAATGAATTCTTCAAATAATTACGGGAAAAAAATCAAATTCGGCACAGAAAACACTACGAATAATGTGCAACTAGACAAAGGGCTTAGAATTCAAAATTGAAAACAAACGAAGTGACCACACATCACTGCCGAAAACTGACTGATTCTCTTGTCTAGAGAACGTAGCCGTTCAGACTACGATGTGATTTTAGTTTAGTTCAGATTTCGAAATGGACCGAAGCAAAGCGGAATGCTTCTCTGGTTCATGAAAATCTGGTACCTTTCTGTTCCCTCTCGTCAATATGGTAATTATAGATGAAAAGGGCAGTAGGACGTTAACGAAGGTAAAGCCTTCCGTTTCGTGAAAAATTCCATTTCGAGGCCTGGTATAGTTATTTAACGATACAGTAGTATTTCGATAAGTTGGTCCACCACTAGTAGATAAAAAAAACTACTTAAGGTAAAGCAACAATCTCGAACAAAAGATGGCAGCACTATCTCCGTATATGTCTAATGTATTTTTATTGTTGCACGAAATTTCAATGCTGCTCCTACAAATTCAAGCCTAGAGAGTTCAAACTCTCAGGAAAGAAAGTTTATAACCAATTCAATAGTTCGATCAATGCCGATTTTAAAATTGTCTTTTTTGTTCATTGTTGAAAGTGCTTTATTGTAATAGGTTTTGATATTCACAGCAAGAATCAAGCGATTTCAACAATGAAGAAAAATTGAAATTAAAAATCGGCATTGATCCTGCTGTTGAATTGGTTATGAACTTTCTTCCCTAACAGTTTGAACTCTCTAGGCTTGAATTTGTAGGAGCAGCGATGAAATTTCGTGCAACAATAAAAATACATCAGACATATACAGAGATAGTGCTGCCATCTTTTATTGGAGATTGTTGCTTTACACTAACCTTAAATAAAACACTCAGAATTTTATTGTTGACATCAACTTCAGTTCTGATAACAATGTTCCCTCAAAACAATGTGCGACTGGCAGCTACAACTTGTTTAAAGATTTTTTTTTTTGGTGGGGGGGGACTATACGAAATTCCTTCCTAAGTTTGTATCAGAAACGTGTTTTACTTTTTCAATTTGAATATTGATCAAAAAGTAATAATACTAAATTCCTTTCAAGATAACTGCTTATTTAATCGTCAATATTTCTATGGCGTACAGTCATCGTTAACTGTATTGCATGCTGCTATCGTGTTAGAAAAGAAATCCGTTCTGTTATCTAAAAGATGATTACACTACGCCCCTTCCTAAGATTTTATAGCTTGTCTTAACGTCAGATAAAAATACCATCATCTTGATCAAACTGAAGCAACCATGTTTTATCGATTGTCACAAACAATGGGGAATAAAAAGAGATAAGCCTTTGTCGCAATCTGTTCTTGCAGAGCTGAAACGGGTCACTGGGTCGATCGGGTGAACCGATTTAGACGCGGTGATCCGAAAGAGTTTTAAGCTATTTTCTTGTGTTGGAAGTGTTTATTTCAGGGGTGACCAAGACCGGAGATGTTGCCCCCAGAGCACAGAAAATACGACACCGAAATTCCCAGTTAAGGATGAATCCAAGCGGGTTTTCCCACCTTTTTTGTTTTACGTCAATTATTCAAAATTCGGTGCAGGCAAACAAAATGTAACTTTCACAGATCAAAATTCGTTTCGTACTTCAATAATGGGTACAATTAGTTTTAAAGAAATGCTACTAGCAACATCAGGATTACGTACAGACACTTTTGGGACAGAATAATGTCCCAAAAGTGTTTACACACAAAGGCTTGTGTACATCGGCCAACCGTCCAGTCCGAGGTTTCTCAGTTTTTTTTTCTTTCAGTCATACCAGAATATCCAAAGTTAGCAATCAAGCCAAATTAGGCTCTGGCTTAACTTTCCTATCCCGATCCCGCGCTGAGTCAAATATTCCGAAATATCATAAACAAATTCAATTAAGTAAATATAATATTTTATATTTTATAAAGTCATGTGGTAATTTAGGCTCTAAACATTCCTTCTTGTTTTGTAACATTTATAGTAAGGAAGTACATGATCTTATTTTAAATTTTGTTTACTGACTTTACGTCATGTATTTTGAATTTTCAATTGCATATTTTTCTTTCAGTGTTATGTAAATAATGCTGAACTATATTTATTTAGTGACAACCCAACAGGCAATGGCCTAATTATAGTGTTGAACATTACGAAGTACTTGAACCATGGACATAAGGACTAGTAACAAGACAAAATTTATGGGCCGGAAGTGCGCCTTGCCGCCATGTTGAATTGACCAAAAGATTGCAACTGGCCATAAGAAGTAATGTTAATTGAGCCACTCTTAATTACAATTTTTTAATTTATGGGAAATAATTTAAGCTATGTGAAGGTTGCGTCTGATGAAGCCGACCAAGAGGTACGTGTGAGGATAAACAGGTAAGCAATATTTAAGTTTTTTCTTTAATAACAACAGTGAAATAATATCAGGTTTCAAGATTTGAATGATCACTGCTTTTGGGAAGAAATTGTATTGCAATAACACTTATTTTATAACAGTTAGTAGTTAAGGACAAATTTAGATAATTAAAATTTATTTGCACATTCACAATATCGTCTGCTTCCTTTCCAGGAAGTATGCGCTATCCGCCATATTGGAATGACAAACTGCACTCTCAGCCGTCCCATTTTTATAACATTGAGTGAATTGCTTGTTACTAGTCCTGTTATATTCTTACGTCCATGACTTGAACAGAATTTATTAACAATTGCATCCCTAAATTCTTTAGGCGACATATAGCATACGTTCAGATCATTGTGAACTGTACAGAATTTGTTACATATTGTACAAATTCTCCAGATTGGTGACCTCATCAAGATATTGCTTCTTGCCTTTTTATAGTGAAAGAGACCAGTATTATTAACGCGAGTTTTAGAAGACGGGATACGAAACTGTAATGTTGAAACTAAGTCTATACAATCTAACTTATTTTGAACAATTTTTTGAAGAAATAACAGATCAGCAATGTTGCGCCTTTGCTCCAAGCTCTGAATATTAAAGTTCTTAATGACTGCATTGTAACTATCATAAACAGGATAGATTCGAGTTTCTTTAAAAGTCAGGAATTTAAGAAATTTTGATTGGATTTTCTCTAATTGTTGGCAATGTCTCAATTGATATGGATTCCAAACAGAAGAAGCATATTCTATCTTGGAGGAACATAAGCATAGTAAATGTTTTCCAATGTTGATATATTGTTGAACTCCCTTCCCGTCCTAATTACAAATCCTAGTAACTTCAAGGCTTCGTTTGTTATATTTGTAACGTGTATGTTAAAAGTCAATTTCAAGTCAAAACTGACACCAAGATCCTTAACTACAGTAGGTCTGTTTAGTACAATTTTATTAATGGAATAATCAAATTGATGAGTGGTTTTATTTCCATTAAATGATAATACTTTTATGATAATATATCATGGTTGAGTGGAAGACAAAGCTATCGGCCTTAATAATGCCATGTTAATACATCTACAGAAATAAAACTAAACTATATTACTGAAGATAAGAATGGGGAGCGCATTAGGTCTATTTTATTTCTTCCTTGCTAACGTCACTACTGTAACATATCGTTTCAGTCATTTCTTAATCAAATGTGCGAATTCTGTAGGTTCTAAAAACGGGTAAAATGAAATAAGAATCGAAAAGAGGCTAAATTGAACATTTCAGAAAAAAAACAACAACAACAAAGGTTGGTTATCAAACTCCTACCGTTACGAGGAGAAACTTACACGAATGTGCATTTGTTTTCAATACTTTCTTTCGCTCTTTGCTGTTGTCTTGTTGCCTAAAGTCCTGAAACAAAATTCAATTCTTGTTCTCAATGAGCGTGTGGAAATCTTGCAGAGTTTATGTACTACGAAGCTGGTAATTGCATGGCGTAGTACATTGTCTGTTTTAAGAAAGTAAGCGTAACAAGAATTTGTTGCTGTGATCCAACTAGTCCAGCCATATTAGGCATTTTAGCTGAAAAAAATCCCTTAAAGGGGATACTTCGCATATGTGTATAGTACTAGTTCCCAGTAACAACATATAAAAAATCAACACTTGTGCATGCTGTGATATGGCCGCCATCTTGGAAAATGGCGGCCGATTTGAACTTTTTAAAATCTTATCTTGGTTGGAAATATGAAAAAATGAAAGAGACAAAAGATAAAGATCATAAAACAATACATCATTTTGGTCCTTATAACTTTTGTCCTATATCTAATGGTTTTCGAGAAAAACGTAAATTAAAAAATCATAAAATTGGAGATTAATCTACGTGTTAAAAGTAATTTACATGATAAACTTCCAACAACTTAAAAAAGTATGATTTTTTAATTTACGTTTTTCTCGAAAACCGTAAGAGATTGGACAAAAGTTATAAGGACCAAAAAGATGTATTTTTTTATGATCTTTAATTTTTGTATCTTTATTGCTTTTCATATTTCCAACGCTTACCGAAATATGATAAAAAAAGTGAAAATCGGCCGCCATTTTCCAAGATGGTGGCCGTAGCACAGCATGAACGAATGTTGATTTTTGATATGTTGTTACTGGGTACTTGTGTGCTACACATATGCGAAGGGAATTCCTTTTAGGGAATTATTTCCAGGTGGAGGTTTTTTTTTACCTAATATGATTGGACTAAACAGATTACGGTAAAGATTTAATGTAAAAAGGATCACGCAGTACATGTTTAGTTTAGAGAGGAGGCTATTTGTGAGTGCTGCTCTTAACTTTTGTTCTGTATGATAATCTTAAAATAAATATTGAGAAAATAGGAACTTTGAATAATAATTGCTTTTCTTTCCTTACTTTTTCGGTTTGCCTTATGTTCAGTAAATCGTTAACATATCAAGGCCGGCCGGGTGGTCGAGCGGTCTGCGGCGGTAGGCTATCGACTCAACGGTCCCGGGTTCGAGTCCCGGCAGGGGCATGGGTGTGGATTTTAACACTTAACAGCTAAGGACAAATCGTGACGGGCCGAAGTCCAAAGTGACTAAACTGGCCCATATAAAAATAAAGTTTTTTACCAAAGTTAACATATCAGGATATTTGCAGTTGAAATCTATTTCCTACGTATTTCATTATTATGCAAATATGTGTCAGTTTAATACAAGTCCCCAGTAGCACACACACGTGTTTCAAACGTTGATGTTTGGTGTTGATAAGATGTTAGTTCAACGTGGATTCAACTGTTATTTTCAACTATGGAATAGATTTAGTTTCATTGGATTCTTCCCAATTTAATGGAATAAAATTTGTAGTTAAAAGCTAATTGAATGTCATTAACTATTATTGTGTCCTCTTTTGCATGAAAACACGTTGAATTTCTATCTATATTCCAACGAAAATATGATTTCGTTGATACGACGTTAATATGACGTGTTTTTAACTATTATATTGAACTGTGCCCTAGATTATCTTTCCAAGTTAATTGCATACAAATTGTGCTTAAAAGGGAATAGAATAAAATTGCATATTGAAAACAGATTGAATTTTAAACTATATTTCAATGAATATTTAATTTCGTTAATAGGGCGTTAATGTAAAATGTTTTCAAGTTTCAACTATGACATAGACTTCGCTTTATATGCGTTTCTGTAAGGCGACATGTTACACTTCTTAAGAAATACACATTTAATTAATAGTGCAGCGGTGGTCAAAGTGTTAAATAAGGAAAAAATGCACATAACAAAGAAAGAAGGAAAGTATTCTTTATTCTTATTCTCACATGATGGTGAAACGACGCTTCAGGATTTGAGGCGACTTTGTTGTAAACTAAGGGAATAGTAAAAGATTAGTGACTCTTAAAATGGCTTCGTGGATAAGTGGTAGCGTGTAGAGCTACCAACGACGAGTGCAGAACGTTCCAGCTTCAAACCCCACAACAAGTGCACGGATAATTTACTGTAGGAAAGTTAATATATTATGAAGGAAACAACGGACAGTATGCAGTTAAATGTGTCTACCAATGCTCTGTTTTGGCCAACTGAACCCACCCGTTTCTTCATCGTCATCTCCTTCATTCCAACCTGTTTCTTCTCAACCATTATTCAACGTCAAATAAACCGTTGAACAGTTGGGTATTTCGGTACATTTACAACGTTAACATTACGTCTTGGTACTAACGTATTTTCAACGTATGCATGCTACTGGAGGTATTGTAGAAAAATAATAATATACTATTTAATGGACTAAATAAACCCTTTATAATGCCTAAAACGAGGTTTATAATATCCTAAAAGTCCAGTCACTAGTGATTATTTACTAAGAACGTCCTGAAATTTTGTTTTTAGTAATATAAATATGAAATCTTAGGAATAGCTGAAAAAAATAAATAAACTGTAGTCTGCATTACAGAAAAAGATACACATAATAAAATTTAATAGCTCCACATTCTATAACTGGGTGACACAATGAGATGAGACCTGATTGGCAAGCCCTCTTAAGAAATAATCGCTCTCTTTAAAACAACAACGAATTGATAATAAAAATGACTGACTTACCTTTATTCCTTGTAGAAAATTTAGGGCTTCGCTTTAAGTGCAGAGAATATAATAGAAGACAAAGCTTTAAAGTCAAATTCATTTGAGTCCCACATCATGGCGTCTCTGTAACCAAATAATAGGGGAGGAAATAGACACTGGGGTGCACAGAATGTCAACACACGTGAGATACGCGATCACTAACACTGGTATACACTTCTAATTGGTTCTGTTGCTTGGCGTGCCTCACTCAATGTCACTGTGTGCATCGGAGCAAAGTCCATCACTGTAAAAAGCAAGAAAAAACAAAACTGATGTTATTCCCAGCAAGGGGTACACGATAAAACTCACTAAACATGCAAAAACACACGATTAACTCTTTTTAATTCATTCAAGACTAATTGAGAAATGCGATACAAGGTTCCTTTGGCTAACTTATTTCCTGTTTTAAAACTAAAGAAAGAATCGTTCAAGATATCCGGTGGCGTCACAAATATGTTACATGCATTCACACATGAAAGAAATATTATCAGCTGAACATACGTCGTGTGTGAGTGAGTAAGAGAGAAAGAGGATATTGCGGTGTTTCAATGGATAACAATCTCTTTTGAGGATGAACCAATCAACTTCCTGCACACACTTGGTTTTCTTCCAATAATAAAGTGTATTTTAGAAGGAAACGAATTCAATTTCTAGTTTCCTTGAACTAGTAAATACTGGAAAGTGGAATGTTTAAGCTATTTCTAACGCACTTGAAATTAAAAACACCTTCTAAAGTGGATATACCGGGCCTCCCGAAAGTTACGCAACACGCACTTTCACAGTATGTAACTGACCAAAACACATAGAGATAGAGATACCTATTTTGCGCAAAATATACCCGGGTATATTGGAACATATTTACGACATTAAAAAACGAGAAATGAATCATCTTTCAGGCACGGTTGTAAAACAAACTGTGTACATTTCCAAACAATACCCATTTACGTAACTACCCTAGTAGCACAGGTCATCGGGCCAACGTTGGGCCTACGATGGGCCAACCATGTATGGTTGGCCCAACGATGGCCCATTGTTGGCCCGATGATTGTGCTACTAGGGTAGTTGGAACATTTCTCGCTGCTATTAGGCAGTCTGCATGGCTGTCCATGGAACACGACAAAGAAACTTCCAACCTGAAACTTTACAAGCATTGTACACGGATATAAGTAGTATGTTCCGAAAATGTAGGTGTTCTTCTTTAATATTAGAATTGACTCTGGCAACCTCTTGGTGAGGAGTGATATTGGGGGATGTGTTTTAGCATTGTCTATCTCACTAAACCATTTTCAATTTAAAAAAATAATAATGTCGAAGATGCCCCGAAAAAGTGTGAAAACTTAACTATGACCAGAAATCATGAAATTAAAATTGCGAGTTCTGAATGTCGGTCGTTCTTTATACGGAAATAGTGAAAGGAAGGAGACTTAATTTTCACCATTTTCGCAGTGTTGCCGGATATAATAAAGTTATCAAATTTTCCGAACAATTTCGACCATGTTCCTTTTCGTTGAAAATGACGTAGTGAGGTAGATAACCCCTACCAACCAATGTCATTCCCCACTAACAGTGTTGCCAGAATTCATTCTAATATTAAAAAAAATACATTTTCGGAACACACCACTAATATCCCTTGTACAAAGCTTTAAAAATGTACAATTTCTTTGTTAAGTTCGATAAACAGCCATACAGACACAAAGAAATGTTGTAACCAATTAAATAAGTGTGTTTTATGTTCAAATATACACCGTTCGTAAAAAAAAAAAAAAGATCCTCTCCGACACTGGCAACATTTTTTTTTATAACCATGCCCGAATGATTATTTATTTTTTGTTTGTCAACATCTTAAAAGTTTTCCAAAATAAGGACTATATTTCAGCGCAGGAAATAAGTCTATATATATGTCTTAGTCTAATAGTTACGCCCTGTGAAAGAATCGGTTGCATAACTTTTGGTACATTCGGTAGTTTTTGAACAAGGAAGAAGATGGTTTCAGTGACACCTTGTAATAAAAATATAAGTTAAAATATAGAAAATAACAAGTGTCAAAGTTCCATATATCAAATTTCATAAAAGTGCAAATAGTATAATATTACCATTCGAAAAGGTTGTAGTGTCACGTAAATAAAAAGCAGTTGAGTACATAGAGGTCTTTAAAGTCAGTTTCTGGCTTTCATTAAAGTTAAAAACTTGCGACATAGTATGAACGTGATCACCAACACTCAATTCTCAATATGTTTAATTTTTCGATCGATACTGTACATAAGGATGATGTGTACAGTATATGTGTGATCGCATGTGTACACAGCATGTACATAAGGGAATTCCCCACACGCATCAAACTTACCCATAGCGTGATATCCGACTTTAAATGAAAGAATGAAAAATCGTTAGGGTCTGTAGTATACAAAAGGTCAAGGCTTAGGTGTGTCTAATCAAATAGCATTAATTCATGTTAACACGTGTAGGCAAGAAAAAACAACAACAATACAAAAATAGAATCATTTTTCTCGAAGTGGAATTGTTGAAACAGAAGCCCGGAAATAGCAACAATGTTATAATAGGAGTGGTTTCCAATGCTTATCCCACACCAAACTACACATTATATTAGCGTACGGCTACAATGTTTAAAATAATGCACATGTCTTGCACATTCTAAACACATCCCCTTCTGGATTTCTGATACTTTTTATGCTAAGAAAGTGTAAGTAATATGTACTAGAAGTGTTAAAGTGCATATTAGTCTTCTTACGCACTTCAAAGATGCTTTTTTTATAACAATTTCTCGCGCACAATGTGTTCACAATATGCTCTGATAAAATCAGGCTAACTCATTTTCTACTTAGAAAACCTTCAATATACAGAGTTACTGGTAATTCGATGTATTATTCTGGAGAAGTAAAAGTACGGCTTATTTGTAATATAAAGAACCATAATATGTATCATCGTTGCCAACTCTTTATGATAAAATGTCACTAGATTCTGTAGTCGCTAATATGATTTTGCCGAATACAGACCTCTCAAAATTGCGGTTCTTACAACACTTAACATAAATTTACATATTTATTAATAATGTATATACACTTGAAACCAATTAAAAATTACACTACGTCTACTCCATCGTCTCCTGTTTGTTGCGATAGATTTTGAGGCTAGCGCTATTTTGTTTCATGACGTTTTTCAGACCGACAGCTTTTGAGTATATATATATATATATATATATATATATATATATGTGTGTGTGTGTGTGTGTGTGTGTGTGAAATATATATAAATATATATTCAGCCGTTTTCTATCCACTGCAGGATGAAGGCCTCCCCCTTTTCTTTCCACATATCTCAGTCTGCTGCAATCCTCATCCATGTAGCTCCTGAAAAACGCTTGATTTCATCTACCCATCTTACATTTGGACGTCGTCTCGGTTGTTTCTTTTCTCTAGGGATCTAATGTAGTACATTTGTCGTCCACCTTCCATCTGTTCGTCTAGCTATGTGACCGGCCCATTTCCACTTCAGCTTCTTCGCAGTCTTGATTACATCCTCTACCTTTGTTTGTGCGCGAATCCATTCATTTGTCTTCCTATCCCTCCTGGTTATTCCTAGCATGCACATCTCCATTGCTCTTTGTGTGACTCTCAATCTGTGAGTCGTTTGCGCATTCAATGTCCACGTTTTGCAGCCGTACATCATCACAGGTAGGACACATTGATCATAAACTTTACTCCTCAGACACATTGGAAGTTTGCTTTTGAAAATAAAGTGTTGTCTTCCAAACGAATTCCACGCCATTTTACATCTTCTATTTAGAAGATTATATATATATATATATATATATATTTGCAATGAGTAAACTATGTTTTCAAGACATTTTCAAAGTAATTAAAAAAGAAGAAAGAAACTTTTGCAAAATTCTTGTCGCCAGCCAACACCCTAAATCCACCAAACTTAGCGACTAGACATTAAAATTGGCAGCATTGATATGCATAATACAAAAGTTGACAGTTTTCGAGATATTTGCATTTTAGTGTTTTCGAAGAAAATGATTCCGAGAGACAAAACTACTGTCAACTACAAATCAGATATGCAGATATGTTTCCAATATTATATATTCGTCAGTGTAGGTGATACGAAATGTTACTGAAGCCAAATTATCGCCAAAATGCCAATACGAATAAAATAAGAATGATAAAGTGTGATGGATAGCAGTTAATTACCAAAGAGTCGCAGATCATTATTTTGAGGTTATTAAGAAACTGTGTGAAGACATGCATCGGTACAAATAATGTTATAAACTGCGTTGCTTCATGGACTTTCGCCTGACGTATAGAAATCTGCAAAAGACTTGGTAGTTTCCGAACAAAGGAAGAACAATTTTAGAGCGAGCGTTCAATCGTACAACAATACTGTACGAAGATATGTATTGGGTGCTTGAATTAATTCTCGCTGTGTTTCGCCACATAAACTCACGTTTATTGCCACAGAATGTTACACGGTATTCTAGTCAAAGTAGTGTCCGTTGGAAGCTACAACCTGTTCCCATCTTAGAGGTAACAAATGGATTCCGCGGTAAAAAAAAATGCAGAGTGTTTCGAGGCGATCTAGTGATCACGCATTTTTTGAATATCCGCGAGAGAACGGAAGCGCTGCTCAAAAATGCCATGTTGTAGCGACGGAAACAAATGGTAATCTGACGGAGCAATGTCCGGGGAATAGGACGTGTGGGGTAAAATATCCCAACCAAGTTCCACCAAGATGTCCTTCAAGGGTTTGGCGACATGCGGTCAACCGTTATCATGGAGCAGAATAACCATATCATGTCTTGTGGCGTATTGCGGGCGTTTATCTGTGAGTGAACGTTTCAAGTTGAGTAATTGTTGTCGGTATCGTTCACCATCGATGGGTTCACCTGGTTCCAGCACCTCATAATACACAACACCGCCTCGATCCCACTGAATGCACAACATCAACTTCCTTCCATGAATATCTGGTTTTAGCTTTGAGGTTGATGGTTCGCCGGGACGCAGCAATGATTTTTTGCGCTTTGGATTGTGGTAACGAATCCATTTTTCATCGCTAGTCAGTATTCGATGCAAAAATGACTTCCGTTTTTGTCTTTGTAGCAGCACTTCACAAATGGTTGAATGTTTCGCAGTGTCTCCCTCTCGCAATTCATAGGAGACACATTTTCCGCTCTTCTGGATCATTCCCATTGCTTTCAAACGTTTGATAACAGTTGACTCATTGACATGCAGTGCTTCCGAAAACTGCTTGAGCGTCTGACATGAATCCTCTTCCAGTAACGCCTCCAATTCGCGGTCTTCAAACGTTTTCGGTTGACCAAGGCGCTCATTGTCCTTCACGTCAAAATCGTTCTGTTTGAATAATTGAAACCAAACTCTGTAAGTTGTATTCCGATAGAGGATGCTCAACACAGACTTCCACTAGCAAACGATGACTTTCAGCAGCAGATTTCCTTAAATAAAAGCAGAACAGTAATGGTTGCCGCAAATACTTGTTTTTGGTACGACACGTGACATGTTTAATGGGATAAAACTTGTGTTCTTTGCACTTCGATCGCGTATTCCACACTGCCTGTCACAGCTTACCACACTTACGGCTCGCTGCTGACGAAGTGAAGCCATTCGGGCATCTTCGGCTAATCACACATCCGCCAACCAACACTCTCTCCGACAGTTATCGAAGCCAGACGAAGATGCCCGAATGGCTTCACTTTGTCAGCAGCGAGCCACAAGTGCTTATTACTGGTACTTGCATGCACAGCAGTAGTCACGTATGGCCCGGTTGACCTTGATCAACTGCTACACTCTGTTCAACAACAGCGAGAATTAATAAAAATACCCACCCACTTCAACATTTCGTCTTTTTTTACGATATCGATGTATGTCCATTAAAAATATATAAGATGAAGATATGATAAGATAAAATTAATTAGATGGCTTGTAACAGCACTATGGCTTACACCTGTCCAAAAAAACCACGATTTTAGGCACACAGAATATGTCCTCAGTTCCACTTAAAACAGTACAATGCAGTGTTCATGTAATAGCACAACATTGGAAATAACCATATAATACAGTTTATTTGATTTGACTACTGGGCTCTTAACACCATACTGCAAACTCAAGTAGAGTTTGTCTAACTCCACTCGGGAAACAGAAAGATTTAAAAATAATTAAATTAAAGCAGGACCTGTTTAATGTGTAGCAACAACTTTGACATCACAGTTTATACCTTCAAGGCTATGCAAAGACTAAAAATACAAATCTTAGCGTTTCAAAGTACACTAACGTGAAAAGGCACTCAAAAATTTCAATGTCCTATTTGAATTACATATAGTATAGTTTTCTATTTCTCGTCCCATTTACTAATTATTCCGACAACTATATATTTTTACCTTGGTCTTATTGGCTAGTGTACTGTATTCATCTTAATCTTCTCCATTCTTCTGCCTTTTCCTTTTAGTACTTTCTTGTAAGTTAGAGAGAATGGATTGTAGTACAACTACGGATAAAAATTGTGACGCATGTCTTTGGAGAATATTTCCCAAATATCTGTGTGTAACATCCATGAACGAAGATTAAAATTAGACTAATAATTCCCATTGGGTTACAGAAATATCCCTCTCAGAGATAAAACTAGGAGATTTGGTAAGAGTTTTGGATTTAAAACTTTTTCCCAACGAAAACATTTTTTCAAATATTGACCTTTCTTTAGCTAAAAATCAGGACATTTAGCAACAAAAGCATGTCATGTTATTGTGCATATGCTCTGCAAAAAAATAAATAATAATAAAAAAAATATTTACGATATTTCAATATATACATATATATTTGTAATAAGTAAAGTTAGTTATAGACATAGGTTCAAACTTTTGTCCATAACTGTACCTCTCTTTCAGTTGGTGAGAATGAAACAACTGAGTCTAGAAAGCGCTGTGCAAAAACTTTGAA
>JAGDQP010001030.1:4465-22912 GCA_022664845.1 Lepisma saccharinum | reverse complement strand
GAGAGAGAGAGAGAGAGAGAGAGAGAGAGAGAGCGTTTTCGGTACTGTTCTTTATATTCACTGTGAATGTGTTTCATCTGTTCTCAAAGATACGAATAGTTTCTTTTTTCTCTTCTGAGATGCTGACGATGGAGAAAGCGTTGAGAAGTAGAACAAAGCGAACAGAAAACTCTGGTGAACACCATTTTCTTTACCCTTGTGAGAGATATCAGCAGCCTTGGATCTAACATAGTGTTTTTTACTTTCTTCTAGGATCATTTGATATCAGTAACATCTACAGGCACTTGTTACCTCCTCTTCAAGTAGAAGTAAAAATGAGTAAGAAAAACTCTTCGTAGATAGAGAACGGGATAACAAATGAAAAGAAAAGGTAATCAATAAGGAAAATTAATGAAAGACAGAGCGAGAAGAAGAAGACATGACAAAAAAAGAATAAGAACGGAGAAGCTTCCTGTAATCCTTGGTGCCAAGTACGGCCAATCATGTGGATGCCTCACCAATGAGAAGAATAGTTTGTAAATCAGCAAACGAAGCTTACAAATGACCAAAGGAATCTATTCAATGAGCAAGAAAACATTCAAATGAGAAAGGTACGTTTTCTCATTAGAACAATAGAAGCTTCAAAGAAGCTAGAGAAATTTTACACGACCAAAGAAAGCGTGAAAATGAGGAAGGTAACCCTATAAGTAAGTAAGCAAAGGAATCTTCGCATGAGCAAGAGAAGCTCCCTATTAGCAAACCAAGAGTGAAAATGAACAAAGTATGGTTACAAACTGATAAATGAGCAAGAACAACTTATACATTAACAAAAAAAAAAAGAAGTTTACAAATCAGGAAAAGAAGCTTACAAATGAGCAAGGGAAGCTTCATATGAACAAGACATTTTTTTTTATAAATTAGGAGAAGGAGCAAAACTTTTATGACCAAGAGGGATTTCAGATAAGCAGATGAAACGAGAAATGACCAAGGAAATTGGGGAAATGAGCAAGGCAAGCGTGACAATGAGGAAGCGATGTATAAAATAAGAGAGAGAAGCTTATAGATGAGCAAGGAAAACCTAGAATTGAGCAAGGGAAGCTTACAAAGTGCAAAGGAAACTTACAAATGAGTGTAAGAAACTGATTCGCAGATACTGGATTTTGCAATAGTATAATAATAATTGAATCGGCAGTTTGAAGAAGGCAATAAACGCCAAAAATGTGAAAATCTACTTTATGCAGGATTTGATATCTGGAAGGGATGGCGCATCTACACAATACACAAAGAAAGCAAAAAAACCATTAGTAAAGCCTTCAAAAATAGGTGCGAAATAGAGATGCCAAAACTAGCGTAGCAGCTATTTTTCACTGCTACATGGGATAAATTGCTATGACTGCTATAACCGATGACAAATAGCAGTTACTGGCTTAGCTGCTATTTTCTCCGAAAATTGCTAATGGTAAAACACATTGTTTCCTGTTTTCTAAACAAACAGAACTGCTGGGAGAACGGAACAAAATGGCAGAGACTTGTCTGCAGAGAGGACAACCGTGACGTGTGAACACTACGTAATTAGTAGCGTCTGTTACTCGTGTACGGAATTGATATAAAGAGCTCTCAGAAAGCACTGGGTGATAGTTGGCTACGTGGAGTAATGGATAAGGCATTGGAGTTGTAATGCATCGGTCTCGGGTTCGATACCAGTTCATCGCAAGTTTTTATCTTTAAAATGGTTTATATTTTATTTATATTTTAAATAGGTTATTTTGAAATGTTATTGTGTACTTTGTTTTATAACTCTGTATGCATTTTAACGTTTTTGTAATATTTTCCGTTCGTTTATTCTGATTCTGTAGTCCAATTCAGATTTAATAAAATGGTAAAAAAAATGGGTAAGGCATTGGACTTAGGATTCAGTGGTCCCGGGTTCGGTACTCCTTCACCTAAAGTTTTTTTTGTTTGTTGTTTCGAAGGAAAGCTCTGGTCTTGCGATTATACTTTTTTTTCTTCCTTTGAGGCAGTGGAAACAGTACGCACATTAAACAGCCCATAAAATTCACATAGTTTAGAAAAAAATGAACCAACAATTTGAAGAAGTGAACAAACGCTAAAAAATCGAAATTAGTTTTTTACTAAAAGCGCACCTCAATTTATACCCGCTTATCATAAGGTAGAAGAAAAGAACGATAGCTAGTTATATAATGATTTATCTGGCCTTGGAAATATTAGTCATTTTGAAGAAGGGAACAAGGCCACTAGCGTCTCAAGACAAGAATGCCTGATTTCGAATGTCTGAGAAAACACGATTCAGTCGCGTGTGCAATAAAAGAGAACAAAATACCTGACTTTACCAAACTTCTACGTGCCCTTGGTCACTAATTTTATTAAAATTCCTAATGCGTTTATATAATAATAATAATAATAATAATAATAATAAATCACAACCATATTCAATCCACTACTGGATGAGGTCTCTCCCCAAAGGGAGGAGTTGGTCTACTGCTCCCACGCTGACCAGACGGGTTGAGAGAGGAGAGCCGAAGCTCTCACTGTGATCGAAACTGTATTTTATTCACAGAAGTTCCCCAATTGTCCTCACGATGCTGGGTCAACACCGAAATTTTTGAGCCCCCACCGGGAATCGAACCCGGGACCGCTCGCACTGAAGTCGAGCGCGCTACCGACTAGGCTACGCAGGAGCTCAATGCAGGAGCTCAATATATATACACACACATACACACACACATATATATGTTAGAGGAGTTCCTTGTATTTGAGACACTATTACAGGGTACTTGTGACTAGCGACAACAGGAAGAGCGCATTGTGAAAACACGATTTAATCGTGCGTGCAATTAAAAAAATATCGTACCTGACTTATCTAACCTCCACATGCGTTTGTTCACTAATCTTATTAAATGTCCTAATGCGTTTATATATATATATATATAAAAGAGAAACGTTATTTTCATTAAGAAAAAACTAAACCAGGTTTCTATCCAGGGTTACTTGCATTAGCTTTCGAACATGCTATCAATACGCTAAATTGCCAACTGGATGCAGTTGTTTGGGAGTACTATTTGCTGTTAAGGAATAATGCGCATGCGTGAGAATGGCTCAGCTCTTCCTGTCGCTAGTCGCAAGTTATTATACTAACTTCAGCATGAAACAATTACGCTTCCCACTAGCCCCGTACCCACCGCATTATACTTTACTGATTTAATTGTGTTTTGATGTACTGTTTCTTCTCCACCAGTAAATCCAAGCTCCGATAATTACATAGAATAGTTTTACAACATTTATGGTAGGAACTAAACTACCTTCGTTCATATCTCTACTGCACACGTAACAGGATACAGGTAAATAGGTTAATCTAAAATATTGTTTTAAACTTCTTTTTCACAGACGTTAATAACTAACCCGCATTTAGATACGTTTTCATACACTGATATTTTTAACTGCTATTGTTAACATATATTTACATATAGCAACTATTGCTATCACTGTTCGGGAATAAAAGCAGTTTTGCACAACTGTAGGGCGAAATTTCTGTCAGTGGGGAGAAGAAAACAAAATGAATTTATTACTTACTTGTAATTTCGGAGTTCACTGTGCATACATGTCTTGTAAATAATATTCATTTGAAGGTTTCTATTGCGTTTTTCTTCATTTTCTGGTCGATTTTTCCATTCTTACGTCTCAACACTTAAAAATGTGCAGCCGTTTTTCCATAAGTTTGAAGAAGGAAACAAATCCCCCAACTTTTTTTAATTCTACATGAAAAAATATAATACTTGTAAACTGTCTGAGCAGTACGAAAGTATCAGAAGACCGTTTTGAATATTCAGTAGCAATATTGTTTCCTTTTAATAAATAATAAACATATTATACAGTCTTTGTTAATTTCCCACAAAACAGCTTTTTGGATTTGTTTCCTTCTTCAAACTGACGATTCAATTTATGATAATATTTTGGTTTATATAGATAGAGACATGCTTAACATGATTTGAAACACTACCTCATAAGATCATCTGAAAGAAAGGAGTGTCTCCAAACTTTCTGACTTACGCTTAACACAATTTTTGTATACTGTCCATATGTTTCCATCTCTTGAGATATGGTATGAGGGATGATTAGAACAAGTTAGATCGAGAGCATCATCCTAGCATTAGTCTGGGATGATTGAGGAGAAAAAAGGGTCAACCGCTGGGTGCGGACCAGGGCCATTCTGATGCAAAGTCAACACTCAATCAACTGAGAAAATCACAAGGACAACTGACACTAAAAGAACCTTTGTCCTTGAGTGGTCCTGTCCTACGTTAGACTCCATCTTCAAGTTTTCCTGTTCTATCTTAATTTGAATCCTTTTGAAGTTGCTGGTAACTCATTCCTTTTCTCACTTCTTGTCAGCATTCTTAGCCTTATTCCTTCTCCACTTCTTTGTATTTCTTCAGATAATCTCTTCTTAGGAGGTTGTCTATTCAATATCTCTTTTTTACTGTTCTCTTTCGCATGAGGCTCCTATTCTATTCTCCTCAATATTTCCCCGTTGCTTACCTTGTTTCCCTTCTTTCTCTCTCTCACACAAGTCTCTCTTGCTAATTGGTAAGCTTTTCCTACTTATTTCTGAGTGTCTCTTACTTATTTGTAAGCTTCTATTCGTCATTTATGAGCTTCTGCTGTTTGCTTGTAAGCTTCTCTACTCATTTTGCTCATTTTTACGATTTCCTTGGTCATTTTCTCTCCATGTTTCTCTCTCTCGTTTATAAGTCCCCCTTCATCATTTATTTAAGCTTACTTTGCTCATACAAAACATTAAACAAACATTTTTTTCTTAAATATCTTCGAATCTTCCTCGTTGTAATTAGTCCTATCTATATTCTTTACCAATGGTAATTTTTCTTCATATTTCCACACTGCAGCTTCAACACAAAATGTCCAAACTAGTTAAATTAACCCACCTGTTTCAGTTTCTTTCCTATAAGCCTGGTTGTCCACCAGAATTTTCAGTCAGAGGAGTGACGGGAGAGTTAGGGCAACCTTGGAGGGTGTTAATATAGGACTTTCTCCCCACTGCAAATCAACAAGGAGGTACGTAATCAGTTGAACACAGGGATTGGGATACTGAAAGCTGGAATGTATATAAATAAACCAGAGGTTAGCTCGGTGTGCAAGGGGGGCGCGGTGCGTTCGAAGGGAGCTGGGTGCACCCCAGGTTAGCGATGAACATACGCGAAAGTGTTGTTAAATGTTTTCCCCAATCCCTGTGCTTTTAATTTGAGGCTGGAGAGAGTCGTGTTAATATAGATTATCCGCGTTTCATTCGATTTGAACACTAGAAGTTCTGAAGTTCCCGTAAATTTAGGACTGACATCCTGGAGAAATTACTCCTACCAGCAGAACATTCACTGTTCCCAATTTCTTTCCAAGTCTTATGACGTGACAAGGAAACCGTCACTGAGATCATATCGAAACCTACCTGAAAATTTCGCTAAGAGAATCTACGTCCTACATAAAGGTCGCTTAAAACAAACGTAGATGATCTTTTCAACTACAAGGTTCAGAGAGAGAAGTTGGAAAATTACGTGCAAAGGGTACATAACGTGTGATTTGATCAGCCAATCAACAAATGTCACTTCTGCTTCAGTTTCGTCCAGGAATGAAACAGTGATTAGTTGTAATGTCTCACTACCAGAGCTGAAACGGGTCACTGGCTCAATTGGGTCATTTATGGACAGGTTCACCGATTCGGACCTGGTCTGACTCGGTGAACCGGAGGCGGAAGCCGAGATTTCATTTTTCCCTTATAAGCTGTTGCGTTTGAACAATCTTTCCATCTGCGGAAACCGGAGCAGGGATGTTACTCCCCAGAGTACAAAAAATACGACGCCGTAACATTCCTGGTAATAATAACATATGAAAATAGTCTCATACCCCAGAAAGAACAAAAATGTTCCTCCGGGGGGAGTAAATTCTCCCTCGGAAAGGTTATTCTGAAAGTGTTTTGTTTTTGAAATATTAAATATATAGAATAAAAGCATTAATTAAAATCTTTAAAAACGCTCAATTATGAAGTTCCCATACGTAGCTCACTTCTCAAGGAATCTAACGTTTATAATATGGATTGATTCTAACCACAGAAGCAAGACCGGTCATCGGGTCAGTTGGGTGAACATTCGATCAGGGTCATGTTTCGGACCGGGTCGCTAAAAGTGAACTGGTTTCAGTTCTGCTCACTACACTGCAAAAACTGTACCTTTGAATTGGGTAGGCTGTATAATGTACCCACAATTTTTGAGAACCAGTGACGGGCACAGGGATTCATATTTTACCATCGTTTATGTTTCTATTAATCTGTTCCTTCTCAGGAATTGAGAGGCAAAGAACTGCTCCACTAAATCCAACCCTGGGTTCGCCACTGCCTCTCAAAAATTGTGGGTACAAAATTGGCATTACAATTTTTGCAATGTACATGCGGCAGCACCATTTTAAACCTAATTATGTGTACATACACATGTTTGTACACTTTACACCTAATATTGCTACCTCAATATTTTAACCTTGCAATTAAAAGGAACATATTACTTTATTTTGTACAGAACCTTGCCACATAGCAGAGTACGTCCCTGGGACGTCCCATTTAGATCCCATTACCGTCAGAATGGTCCTGCTCCCATAGCGATGTCCTAAGGATGTCCGTGGGATAACTCTGTGGGCAATACAAACAGTTCATCCCGTATGGATGTCCCCTGGATGTCCCCCGGAAAGCCGTGCGGGATTACCTACCTGAAATTTCCATAAATTAAATCGACCTTACTATTATTATTATTTAATTAATTATAACTATACGAAGGATATGCCTTCGTATAGTTATACGAAAGATTAATTATAACTATACGTCCCATGGATGTAAACGGGACTTAAACAGGACGTCCTACGGACGTCCCGATATCCTGCCAGAAGATCCGTCAGATATCCCTGGGACGTCATTTTGCTATGTGGGTTGCTATATATATAGGACATAGATTCTCTCAGCGGAATTTGAAAGCAGTTTTCTATATGATCCCATTGACAGTTTCTTTGTTAATTTCCTTACGCTGCCTTTGATACCAAATTCGGTTCCTTTAAATGAAAAAAAAAAAAATCTATCAAACTTTAAACTCCATTTTTGTACACGAAAAAAAAAAGTACCTTTCTTGCTTCTTCTTTTTCATAGTATGCTCGGATCCTCCGATGAGTGAATATTGTTCAGCGGAAACCCATACCTTTCTTTTTCTCTCTCCCTGAGCGGAAACGCCTAAAACCGGAACGATGCGGTCTTTTTCAATTCTATAACAAAAGGTGAATTTTCGCGGCTGCGAGAACACACACGCACATACACAAAAGAGAGAGAGAGAGAGAGAGAGAGAAAAGTAGAACAGCATTGAAAATTTCTCAATGTTACTGCATTAGGTTAGTACTGGAGTTTCTTTTATGATCGCGTATGAATACCACCAGAAATTCTGCAATACAAAACCTCCCTTCAACTTGACTACAAAGGAAATGTGTGCATTGCACCACCGCATGTATTTAGGGAAGTCAGTAAAATGTGTGACCTTTCAGAACACAGAGAACTTGGACAAAACAATTGTTTTTAACAATATTTCACTTACAAGAACGGTACCTGAGCTAGAACGCTCAAATCCGATTAAAAATATGCCGAGAATATATATATACATATATCGTTGATCACAGAAACAATAGTGCGAGCAATTCCCATGCAAAATTGTGCATCTGACCAGAAGATACATTAGAATGTTCATCTATTCATGGTCAAAGCATGGAAATGGGATAACACAAAGAAACAAAAGTTCGATATAGCAGGGACCAAAAATACACACATTTCAATGAGGATGTAAAAATACTGATACATTTTCCATCAACAGTATCACGAAACACTCGCATAAAATAATTAAGATACCTGAAACACACAAACTGTTTCATACTGACCTGGTAGTATCGCATAGATATTTAGTCTTTATATTGCAAGTATGGTATTTTTCAGTAAAGCAAACCAAAGTGGAACTGATCAATGTGTACACAACAAGACCTTCTCTTTCACATTCAATATCACCGAGCCGCCGTAGCTCAGTGGTAGAGCTTTGGCGTAACATTCGGGATGTCATGACTTCCACCCAGCTGCTGACCATCCTGACAGGTTTTTTAGTTCTTTTTCTTCAGTCACACCAGGCAAATGCCGGGATAGCGTCTTCAATTTAGGCCCTGGCCGACACCTTCACACATCCTCACCTATTCTGGCCTGAGCCTTAGATGTTGCAAGGCAATAAACAAAATTCAAATGAACATTCAACATCATTTCAACGTTGTGACAGTCCTATATCAAAAGCTACACTAATTATCATAGAACAATTATGTTCGAATTATATCTGCTGATATTCTGCACCGGGCAGAAGAAGCGGGAGAGTGAGGAAAGAGAGAAAGAGTTCTTTGTATCTGGAATAGCTACAGATTAAGTATATGTAAGTTGGGTGGCCTAACTACTGGACTTTGAGAAAAAACAACACTTTTTTCTGATCCGATGTGTACAAGCTTGGTAAAAGTATTTAATTTCAACTTGGACTTCAAAACGATGATTGTCTAACTACAGCAAATACCTTCCATCGCAACAAAGGACAGTCACTGAGTAGTGCATCCATCTAAACAGAAAGATCGTGTATTAATGATCGGAGCTTTGCACAATATTACAGAGTGATCATTTCATAGAACGACCATTTCAACTTGCTACTAATATAAACCCACGGAATTTAAGAGACACTTTGTCTATTTTAAAAGAATTTGCTTTAAACAATTCATCCATAACAATTGAGTTTTGCCTACATTTCCAACTTCAAAGGAATAAGCAAATGTTATTATAGGACAATCTCTTCAGGCTGAGCATGACACGATGAACAGATTCAGAGAAATGTATTCTGGGTAAAATCATACCCTTAATCCAAACCAAATTAAATTAGGATGAACAAATATGATTCGTCGAAAACAAAAAAGGAAAAACATTACATGCTGAAATTAGAACTAAACATCCTCTTTTCCTCCGAAAAAATAAAAGGACGCAACGTTACCAGTAACATAATTTTCAATCTGCTTGCTTCAAATCGATAATCAAATTTTGCACAGATTTCTGTTTCGGATAGAACTACAGGGTGTAGCAGAATTTGATCGACAAACTTGGAGAGATGATACTTGAAAAAGTAAAGAGAAAGCTCGTAATGACCGGGATGCAAATTCCACCGTGTCTCGGAGGTACATGCTTCTGAAAGCGTGGGAAAATGAATTTTATAGCTTCATATTTCCAATACCATTAACAATCGAGCTTATGCGATATGGTATCGTTAAAGACTGGGTAAAATTGTCTGCTCTATTCACAAACGAAGAGTATAGGGAACGAAAGGAGAGTGTCCATTTTTTAAAAAAGAAAGGGAAATGAATTTACACTCCTAACAAGCAGTACAGAATGGCAGCTAATCGTTATGAATGTTTTAATCCAAAAGAGAAAATAATCCAGAAATTATAGCACATTTTTGAATATTAAATGCATAGGAAAGTTAGGCTCTAACATGCATTTTATGATAAATCACTTTTTATGGAGATTTTTACCTGTACTCTTCAAATGCATATTTCAAAATTGTGCAATTAGTGTGTGCAAAAGATTTCCCCAATGGAAGTGAAAGATTCTAAGAAAGACTTTGAAATACGAGTGGGCCAAAATCAGTATGAACTTTTCAGCAAGAAACAATCATTCGTTTGCAGCAAATCGATATCTCCATCGGTTTTGTAACAATGCATGCGGTTGCATAACAAACAGGTGGGCGTATTACATACTTTCAACGAATTACAGTTTTGTTTGTTTGTTAATAATGAGAGACAATAGCATTGCGCAGTGAACGACGGTGATTACGTATGTCATCTTTACTTATAAGGAAAGTCGTCTCATTCATGCTGTTTTCGACTTACCTTTAGTTCAAAGAAGTTTTTCTGAGCTTACTCCCTTTTGGGAATTTCTTCCGCACCAGTTGCATAATTTTTGAATATGCAGTTTTGGATAGAATAGGTTTGAAGTCCCTGGTGATACATGGCGCCTCAGCACTAGTGTTAATGGTATTGGAATTATAAATCTCTAAAATTCATTCCTTCACGCTTCTGTAACCTGTAGCTCCGGCTACTAACAAGGGAAGTACTTCGGTTCGAACAGACATTTATTACACAGAACAACCTTAAAAATCACACTCCATGGGCACGGTATCAAATGCAGCTTTATTTTACACTCTTGAAGTCATTGACAGTTACGGATAAAGACGTACGTAGACGGGGACTGGACCCCACCTCCGAAATTAAGATGTTTTGTGAGGCTAGTATCATTCTTCGAGTGTGCTTCTGAAAGTTAGCCTGAAGTGTCTTTTGTCCTGTGTGTCCATTGTGATTCTCCCTTTTGTTTTACTCACTTTGTGGAAAACCCTCGCTTACATGTGTGAAGACAAATACTGGCCTTTATCTGCTAAACTATTTGTTATACGGTATATATATACGAAGTGTTATCAGAAAATTCCTGTACGAACCGAGATACTTCCCTTGTAAGACTGTTTTTCTTACTTTGTGATGTACTATCGTCCCTCAAAATTTGTAACAGGTTTTCTGTTACACGATGTATATTGATGTAGTAAGTATAGCAGCCGACCTCGATAATCGACTGACCTAGAACACTGGATTGCCTATCACGAGATCAAGGCTTCGAATCTCACCTGAGTCATGGATGTTTGAGGATTTTAAACGAACAAACGAAAGCAAGGCAAAGCAAGTGGCTTTTACAAGATATCTCTTGCGGAAAGTATTTCGTGACGGTGTTCGGTGGACCTCGTATTTAAATGACTCTTACATGTTAGAGAGTTCAGAATGGACAGCTATTTTAATACAATCTATATGATTAAACACACACACAGCATAGTCAAAAATTTGTGAAGGATGTTCTTACTGTGAAGAAATTTATATTTAATCCATTTACCTAAACACCATAAATTTATTCAAGCGAATCCAGTAAAGCAATTCGAATTTTAAAGAAAACCTCCACGAATTAAAATGTGACAACTATTCTACTCACCCAACTTTATACAACTAGCATTTTTAGTCGAAATTAAATGAATGAATTATTTTTAACACCATATATTGAATTGTTATTAATGTCTGTAACGAGCTGATAATCTTCTAGAAACGGATCTTCAATTTTCGTTTTGCAAAGTTGGCTCCAAGGCACTCCATTCAATCGACCCCGCAAGGACTTGAACCCGTGACCACGCGCACAGAAAGCGACTATTCGGCTAAGCGGAGTCCTTTCTTTCTTGACACAAAAATACTTCCTGACCACCACCTCAAACTGATTACAACAATATTATATTTCTAACATGGAAAGATCTGTCGTTAAACCTCTTTCAACATTGAGAACGTAATAAGGCAGTTTACATACTAAATACAAATAGCAGAATTCCGCTCGATTTGAGCGGAATATTTAATGTTTTCAGAGCGGAAATACGGACCACTCTTTTAGAGCGGATTTTCGTCGGAAGAAAGATGAGAAATTTCCGCTCGAAACAAGATAGGATCTATGGAAGTCCATTTCGACGGGAACATAAGCATGATATTTTGTACGTGAATTCCCATCTATAGATAAAGTTTCCATCTTTTGAGCACGAAAACGACGCAATAAAGGGTTGATAAAGTGAAAAGATATAAAAGAAAGCATTTATTCAGAAATAGTAAGAAAGAAAAGTAATGTACGTACTTATGATGGAAAAAAAGTGAAAATAAACTCTTATCACGGGGAGATTTGAACCTGGTACTTTCGGCCAGCTATCCAACGCTAAGCTCCTCAGCCAGCCCTCCAACTGCGAGAATATGCCTTCAAAATGGCTTCTTTCGTCTCGTCAGGTACTTGAGAACAACATTGAAAGATTTCTTGTTCACATGTTATTCCTGACGTCTTCTGATATATTTTTTTTTTTTCTGAAAAAAAGTTGTCAGATTTTCTGTTGTCAGTTTTAACTAAACGCAACGCGACCCACCCTGGTATAGCCATAGATCTTATAGTATACACACTTAGCACGCTTAGCCATTTTTGGCTGCTCTAAAATTAACGAGTTTTTGTTCAGAGCACGTGATTTTGAATTCATCCGCTAGGTAGCTCTGCCATAAACATTATAGTTGAATATGGCGTCTATGGCAGAGCTACCTAGCGGATGAATTCAAAATCACGTGCTCTGAACAAAAATCTATTAGTTTTAGCGCAGCCAGAAATGAGGAAACGTGCTAAGTCTGTCTATTATGAGGTCTATGGTATAGCTTCGTATTTCGATAAGCTTTACAGTAACAAATGGCGAAGAAAAACTCGAATAGTAACCATCATGCATTGTAAATCACTTTAAAAATGAGAAATTGCTCTTTTCAGTTTGAAGAATAAATTACGTCCAAAAGCATCGGATTTCCATCTGGAAAGATCACATTTTCCATCCAAAGCGAGATCGTTTCGTTGAAACCCACTCTCTTCGATTGAAAATTCCGCTCTAAAATGAGTGGTCTCTCTTTCCGCTTTAAGAAAAGTAAATATTCCGCTGTAAGGTAAAAGTATTCGAGTTTGAAATTTTTATAGCCTTTAGGCATCTGAGGTTCAGGCCGACAAAAATATTTGATACAAAAGTCATAGATGGTCTAATATCATAAAATATATCAACTTCAAGAAACGTTAGGATTCAATGTTAGTGAACAAAGGCAGAGAATACCCGATATGCATGACCTACAAAAAGATAATTTGAAACGAACTCATAAGATACAAAAAAAAGCAATTTCTCTGCCATGGAAATTGTGAAGAATTGGAGGTGACGGCCTTTTGCCTTCAGGTACGGAAAGTTTAAATTTCATTGATGCTCTCGAAGTTCGACGGGAAATAAGATTTCTAAAAAATCTGAAGTTTGCTGGTAAAGATTGACGGAATCTAATCGAGATAATATATTAATCTATGGCGAAGTCTAGCTAATAAATTGTTGATTAATAGAACGCCATACGTATGAAAATTATAACCAGAGAATTCTGGTAGTTTTTTTTTTTTTCGAATAAAAGGAAATATGAAGATCATTGGACGAAATATAATAAGGTGAGCTGTGAAGGAAAGTATAAGTTGGAAACGCTGGAATCTCTGATGTAACCTAATCGAACAACGGTGCCTATTACGAGTTGTCGTGTGATACCTATCATATGTGGAATACTGTACTGTAGAATTGTGTCTATATCTTCATTATTATGTAAGAGTACTTCCATCTCAATTCATCCAGATAAACCCTAAATTGTCCCATTCACTCTCTCAGATCTCTGTGATATTATTTTTCTACAAGTATATGCGAAATAAAAAGACCCGTATTTTTTTTTTCCGAAAAAAAATTAAAATCTTTGAAGAGTTACGAGCTGTCGAAGTAGTTCCGAACGTCATCTACTGGCATCAAATACAAGAATGAATGTTTTTTTTTCAAATGTCAATTTCTCAGAGACTACTTTACGGATCTGCATGAAATGAAAAGCATTATATTTGTCTCATGTTATATTTTATCGTGTGTGAAAATCATTACTTCTGATTGGTTAATTTCTCAATAAATTAATTGCAATGTTGCCAAATTTAATCCGAAATTTCCTACTTTTGATAATTTTTTAGCTCGGGTCCTATTAGCCATATTAAGGTGCGGTTTTATGCATATGATAGATAGTACCAAGTTCTATAAGGACCTTATTTTAGTTTTTACCTAAAGTGAGTAGTTTTGGCCCTACGGGGCTCTGAATTTTTGAAAAACTGCCAAAGAGCCATTTTTGGACGCCATTTTCTCAAAAACCCGACGTTTCAAAATTCTGATTTTTTTGGAGTAGAAGCAGAAATGCCTGAGCTTTAATGCTCTTTTTTTCGTTTCTTCGGTCCGACGTGCTGTTTTTGCCCCTCAGAGCGCCACAATTTTGGGGGTGCCAACCATTTCGGGTGCTAATGTATCGTATGCGTTCGGAAAATTAAATTACTGTTTATGAGGGCGCATTCAAAATTTGCAACAGAGCGCTGATTGACTTAAAGCCCGGACTTTAAATTTGAATTACGTCGCTCAGTTAGACTAAAAAGCATAATGTCAAACCCATGATACAGCTAAACCTATACAGGGCCCTAACCAGATAGTATACTACAAAAGCATTTATTTCAATAACTTAGAAAGGAATTCAGATAACAAACACTGGATGACAAACATTGTTTTTTGACGTGCTATAATTCTTTAAAGATAATTAACGATAAGATATGAACTTGCCAATTGTTCTATCTTACTACGAATTTGGTAAATATAAAAGACTATATCTTCTTCTACATGCAACCAACGTCATATTAATGAAAATAATCCTGTCTCACCTCAACTAAAAATTCGTTGTACATTACAGGTAAATCAACATAATTAAACTGAATACTATGAATGACTTTAAGGACACCTTAATGTTGCTTTCTTTACATTTTGGCTTTAAATAAAATATACACCCTTTGCTCCATCTTCAGTACATTTTAGTTACTAGAAGAAACAAAAAGGAATAAAATTTATAGTTCTTAAGTGCGTGTAATCTGAAATACGTTTAACGACTGTCATTGAGACGAAAATCTCACAGACTAAAAAACAACTAAAAGGCATTTCGAAAGGAACAAAATATAAGAGTAAGATTGTTATAATTTGGAAAATTAGAGCGAGAGAAGTAGATTTTTATTGGTTCTAAAATTCTTAAACGTCGGATTGTAAAAATCTTAAATGATAACCCATCAAGAAAGAAAGTGATTCAATTTGTTTCATGTAGTTAGTTCAGATCGTTTTCCTGTTATTCTCAGATATTGGATTCCAATGGAAAGTTATTAAAAAGGTTAGCTCGGCCTCAAAATAACATCCACAGACTTGTTTTTCAGTTTTCCATCATGATGAAACGCAAAGAACGAAAGCAAGTAAGATAGATAGAAAACAAGAGAGAAACAAGATAAAATAAAGAAAAAAAACAGATAGAAAGTAGCAAAAGTTAGCAACAAGGAAGAAAAATAGAAAACAAAGCAAATAAAACAAAGAAGAAAACGAAAGAGAATGATTAAAGACACAAAGAAAAGACCAAACGTACAAAGAACAGGAAAAACAACATAGAAAAAGCAAGACAAAAAGAAACAAGCAAAGCAAGGAAATACGAAAGAAACAAACGAAAAGAGGAGACAAAGAAAGATATAAACAAACAAAGAAAGAAAAAGAAAACAAGAAAACACAGAAAAAAGGAAACAGACTAAGAAAATAAGAATAAAGAGAATAGACATAGAAAAAAGAAGGAAATGGAGCATGAAAATGAAAAGAGGATAAGAAAGCAGCAACAAGAAATGAAAGCAAGAGAAACGGAAGTTATGATGAACAAAGAACAAAGCAAAACAAGGAAGGAAGAGTAACAGAAGGCAAAACAAAGAACAATTCAGGGAAATGGAAAAATAAAGTATAAACAAAGAGTAAAAGAAAGAAAACAAAGAAAAACTTTGAAAAAGGAAGAAAATGTTAAAAAGTTTTTAATAGAGATGTTGAGTAATTTTCCGGCATTTTTCTTATCCCTGTTCAGGCATTGTAGGTCTTAATTTTCTTTAAATTTTCATTTCTGGGTTGAGCTGTTAGCGTAAGCTCGTCACGGCTGAGGGAAGACGTAATTCTGCAATCACTCTTCCGGGGTGAGGATTGGGAAGGTAGCTACCACGCCTACGTTGAAGTCCATTCCGAGAATTGCCTGTGAAACTAAGGAAAATCCTTTGAAACTTAAGGACCACATTTTCCCCAACTACTAGGCGTACTTTATATCCAAATAGAGAACTTAAGATGCCTTGAAAAAACTCCGTATTCCAAAGAACAACAATAATGCTGATCGAGTGGCTGTAGCACCTTCGGTAAGTTCTTAGCTTAGCAATAGGAAGGTCCTGGAAAAAATCTCAGCTTCCGTGCATTATGACTGAGGATTCTCCAGGGATCTTCCTTAGTCACATCTTTCGATACCTTCAAAATAAGCACAGGGCGGCCGTAGCTCAGTTGGTAGAGCGTTGGCTTCATATTGGGTGGTCCTGGTTTCGATAGCAGGGGTCGACCATCTTGACTGCGGTTTTCGAAGGTTTTTCTTCCTCAGTCACACCAGGCAAATGCCCTGACGATATCTTTAACTTGGGGTTTGGCCGACTCTTTCCCGCATGAGCTATAGATACCTAAAGGCCGTAACTAGAATCTTTCCCACATCATCTCCCCCGTTTCTATTCTGGCCTGACCCAAAGTTGCTAAGCGCTGTAAATAAATGATGAAATGTGTTCTGCCCAAAGGCAGGTCCGTGGACAAGGTGAACCAATGATGGTTTGCTTCCATCGGATAAAAGTGACATCCCAAGAACATCACCTTCAATTTAACGTAGGCTCCAATCCACTTGTGTCCCCACAGGGAGTCAAACACGGGACTCTTTCATTTCAAGACAGTAAGCGTTACCACTTCCCCACACAGGACATAAAATTAAATTCACTAATGGTAATAATTTGTGATATGAGCTTGTTTTCATTTTCACATGGTTAAAGCGGACAAGAGTGAGCAGAAAGCGAGATAGGAGGAAACAGGAAACAGAAAATAAACTAAAGCAAAGGAATTACAAGTTCATGAACTTCTCATGCGACGAATTCTAAACTCCTTCGCTTTTGAAAATGACTCCACCCCATGTTACTGTTTGAAGTCAGTTTCAAGAAAATGATCCGCCTAACGAAGTAGTGAAGGAAACGCCACGGTGCACCTCGTTCAAGAGTTTCTTCATAGACACGGATGGATTCTCCCACGCATTTGGAAATTGTGAGTCTAATGTTGCCAATATGGCACGTCTAACGTAAAAAGAGAGAGCATTATAAAACCAAGAAGACTGGTAGAAGAGACCAAGAAAATGAGATGTCTGATTTCTTTGAAATTGAGGACGCAGAATACCTCTTTGCTTTCCCCCTACGGATCTGTATTTTTCATCTCATGCAAACGATTGTCTTAGTACTTCTTTTCTGCTTTAACGAGATTCTTTGTGTACACCTGAAGAACTTATACATTTTGACTTGGGTTTCGACTTCTTGATTTTAAATTGATTTCTTTAGCAATTCAAAAGTTTGGTCTTGGCCATTTTCAAATTTTACTTCTATTCTTCAATCAATTCGTAATTAACGAAGACTGGTGCCTAAACGTAAGCAGATATTGAGAAATAGTTTTTAGATTTCGGTTTAGACATCTTGCTCTTTTTTTCGACCTGGTCCTTTTAGGTTTTAGTATCAATAACTGGGAAGTCTTGTTTCAGTGATCTGTCCGTTCGCTCACAGACAAATTTGAACTCACAAACTTTTAAGGTTAAAAAAAAGTAGCTGAGGTGTCGTTAGAATGGTCTCGCAATTTTTAGGTTAATTTTACGTGTGAGTAAAAATCCTTGGTGAGGTATTAACCTGTCTTCATTTACTAAGTTCCCGGCCATATTTATCACTCCTTTAACAATAAGAATCCTTGTTTTGCCTATTCAAGTTTCGGCTACAGTCCAAAAAAAAAAATATCTTTGAGCTGCATTATTTATCGCGCCGAGTCTTCGGTTGATATATCAAAAAACAGAATTGCTTTTCACATATAGGAAAGGCGGGTAAGAGGGCACGGTCGGACAAGAGTACACAGTGGCTTTTTCCGGCAGTTGGTAACACTGAGAGAGAACGTACCAGTCATATATTCATTTGTACATTATACTGCAGTGTTTCCTGTAGTTTGGTATTCGCCGATCAAATTTCATAGATGTAAGAGGTAAGTTTCTATAATCAGGTAACATTCCTTTAATTATACGAAGTTTAGTAACATTTGTAAAGCGTTCCATAGACTGGTTGTGTTTATGGGAGAGCAAAGTTTGTTACAGTAGTCAAACAATGGCATGACTGAAAAGAGGCTATCTGTTTAGCGCTGACAGTTAGAGGAGTTAAATGAATCAAGACGATAGGAGGGCAGAGTCTTGGCCTTTCCACCTGTAAACTGTAGACACCGTTGATATCTTTTTGTTCGACTCTTTTTATTCCTTTCTTCTTAATCGTATAATTCAATCGTATATGCAAGACAAGGAGTTAAAATCGTGAAAAAAGATTGGTTGGAAGGGATTTGAAAATTAATAAGTGTACTCTACAGAAACTACTGAGGATTGTTAAATATTGAATTCAATGTCTTATGAAAGTGGGGCTGATCATATTTTGATTTACGTAAACCGGGAACATTATCTAATCTCTAGCACTGCTTTCAATCTTCTGAAACCAGGAAGTAAACTGAATAATAATAATAATAATAATAATAATAATAATAATAATAATAATAA